>CM035837.1:328401076-328508576 GCA_020510985.1 Pholidichthys leucotaenia
ACGGCTGAATAACCCCATCAGCACCACCCAAAACTACTTCATCATCAGATTCGTCAGTTTCAATATCATCACTTATATTGTGGTCGTCATACTCGATAAAATAATCGCTGTCCGAATCACTCTGCTGTCGTTCAGCCATTTCTGCAGGCCAGTGATCATCCATTTCCTGCAGCCATTTCCTGTTTCTCCCTGACCTGACGTCACTGCTGCACGCCCCTATCGAGAGATGGCGGTACTGCAGCATCACTAAGTGAAATATGGGCTATTAACAAATAAAGTCATTTATGGAGGCTGGTGACACATTTTAAATCACGGGAATGGCCAGAATGGAATATTTTCATACAATCAGTTTATTGGTTCAATAAAAAAATGTCACCGTCCGAGGCCTTTAATGTCTGTATTTGCTGTTGCACAAGAGTTTTTCTGTGTAGCAGAAGTTTCTGCTTAATTTACAAATCACTATAATAGGAAATTTTGACAATCCTGTGCTTTTCTTGTATTGTTATATAGAATATCACTGCAGTAAACTGGAAAAAAGCATCTGCTTTAAAATTTGGAATTCTTCCCACAACTTTCAGTGCAGAAAACACTCTAAAAACATTGCAACTTTTTAAAAAAGCTCCCACGAATTCAGGCTTTTTGGCCCGCAACAATCATAAAAACATCCTGCAACATCCTGGAGGGACTGCAAAATTGTGCGCAGTTGGCTCATGTAGCTATCACCATCTTATGAAAGATGGTGATAGCAATCAGAATACAAGTTTTTTAGATTAATATCGGCCAGCAGAGATTAACAAAGGAGGATTTTGTGGGATGCCTTTTCATATGAGTTGGCTGAGGGATGATATGACCCATGTCTTCGTTTGGCCACAAGTGGAGCTTGCTCCTGCTCCAGGTATGCCTATTTACCAAGCTATGACTCTTATTTATCATTAAAAGTAACTTGCCCACACTTAAAGTTAATGCGAACATGCGAAAACACCCGAATTTGCATCAGAGGGAGTTAAAATTAAAACATTAGCATTGAAATGTGTTGGCTCGGTAAGAATATTAATTCCAATTTGAGCTGTTTATCAGCCTCAGAGTAAACATATTAACACTGCAATTAAACTAGTTTAAAAATAAGACTGACACTCACCTGCTGGCAAATGGACCGAAGCTCTGCAGAGCTGAAACGAAGTGTCGGGATTAACGGAGCCAGTGAGTGTGGAGTATGTCTGTGTGTGTCTCCCGTACAGCAGACGGGAGCTGTTTTTCTTGTGGGCTCCGGTGGCTAAATTTTGCAAACCTAAACATGATGGCTTTTTGGGGATTTCCACAGCAGATGCAGTTTATTTCCTCTGAGTGTTCCGCCAATGTACAGCCAAACTGGAACATTTATTCGTCATTAAAATTATTAATAGTTTCTGGACACTCTGTTCTTCCTGTTCTTCTTTAAGATTTGATTGGCGGTTGGCAACCAGCTTACAGGTGCATTACCGCCATGTACTTCACTCTGAATCATCACTCTATCTCTTCCGATGTTCACCTTGTCACTCTATCCAACTGCCCAGACTTATATAACCTCTT
This sequence comes from Pholidichthys leucotaenia, assembly GCA_020510985.1. NCBI lineage: Eukaryota > Metazoa > Chordata > Actinopteri > Cichliformes > Pholidichthyidae > Pholidichthys > Pholidichthys leucotaenia. The sequence goes on from CM035837.1 coordinate 328,402,646, forward strand.
AACAGTTGGACACTCTGTTGAATCATTCTTCCACATGCTGGCTAGTAGATGGTAGCAACACTTTTTGAGATCACAAATTTGTAGTTTTTGATCATATCTGGACCGATCTTGTGGTGAAAGCTCATCATAATAGTGATATGCCATATTGTTTCAATAGTAAACTGCTGGGTTTTGTAACTTCGAGCGCCATGTGCGCGTGCGTGTGAAGTACCCGGATGTGTAGACAGCCCTATAGATAAATGTTATTCAGCTTTTTGGTTGTTTAAAAAAAAAAACTTATCTGTAGTGTCTTCCTCTGTAGCTAATGTTGATGACTTGTTTTTCTTTCCCCAGTGCCAGATTTATCAAAGGGCCTGCGTGACTTAATTGATCCTTCCAAAGGTAATTCCTTTCTCACTTGTCTTACTGATTTATATTAACTCTTAAAATATAAAGCTGTTTTTGTGACTGTAATAACAAGCATCTCTCTCTCTCTTGCTCTCGCTCTCTCTCTCTCTAGGAATAACAAAATCAGACCTAATCACACAGTTCATGGTTTCCAGAGGTGAAAACAATTACAGTATTTTTGTATTGTGTTAAAGTAACTTATATTATTGATTAACAAAATTAAAGTTTTGCTTCATTTCCTGCAGGTGTTCCTGTGTGTGTCAGTCAGCGTCAGCCTCTAGCTGAACACTCACCTAGCAACGACTGCAGTGACGCTTTAGGAACCTATTTGACAAACATGTCTTGTCATTTTAACTCTGACCAAAATCATTCCAGATGAACATTTTGTATGATTTTATTTTTGTTTTGCACCTTGAAAACTAAACATTTACTGTATATTCTCTACAGCACACTGCACATTGATTGGAGTTTTGTAGAATGTGAGTTTTGGACAGGAGAAAAAGAAAACAATGTTATCAAGCTAGGTTTTTGACATGTTTTTGTCATGTTTGCCCCTTTCATGGTATGAATGAGGCGTCAGATGCCGACAGAGTTTGTAAATTTATTAAAGTAAAGTGACAAAATAACAAGCCACGTGGGGCAAGATACAAATAACTATACATGCAACCCTGAAGGGTGAACTAAAGGGATAAATAAAGAGACACTAAACACTTACGTACAGAGGGCGAGGGTGAAACTTAACGCTGTACAAAGACTGGAACCGGGCGTAGGGATTCCAGTCTGGAACGACGAGGTCGCAGCAAGGGGTGAGCCTCAGCTGCTACCTTAAATACTGAACACAAAAGCTAAGGGCCAACAGGTGAAGAGAAAACATAATCAGCAAATCATAGTCAGCTGTGACAGGACCGGCTCGACTTGACAGCTGGAAGTCTGGCCGTGGCGCTGTCACAGTAAAAGCACCGAAGAGACAAATAATAGAACTAGGAATACAGAGGGAAAAGGGAAAATACTGAGTGACTCGAGCGCGGAACTGATCTGCGCTTGGATCACCATAGTGCCCCCCCCGTTTAAGGGACACATTCCAGGCGTCCCACTATTACATCCAAGAGAGAGAGAAAAAGAAAAAGCCCCCCAACCAGAAAAACTATTGAACCAACCTCGGGTGGGTGGAGGGGGAATCCAGGCCAGGAGGGAGAGAAACTAGGAGGAAAATGCACAAAAATGCCAAACAGCAAGATACAAAAAAAAAAAAAAAAATAGAAACCCTCAAAGATCAAATGAAAAACACCCACTACTCAGAAACAAAAATAGTGTGGCCAATATTAACATTACAAATTCAAATAGAGTGGCGAAAAACCCACCACAAGTACAAAGTCAGACCATCCATACAGAAATGTCCACGTACAAATAAATCACAGTCTGAGGATACACAAAAAACCCACAGGTACACTGCAACCAGGCAACAACAAAAACATATACAGTGGGGCAAAAAAGTATTTAGTCAGCCACCAACTGTGCAAGTTCTCCCTCTTAAAAGATGAGAGAGGTCTCCAATTTTCATCATAGGTATACCTCAACTATGAGAGACAAAATGAGAAGAAAAAAAATCCAGAAAATCACATTGAAGGATTTTTAATGAATTAATTGGTAAATTCCTCAGTAAAATAAGTATTTCCTCACCTACAAACAAGCAAGATTTCTGGGTCTCACAGACCTGTAACTTCTTCTTTAAGAGGCTCCTCTGTCCTCCAGTCGTTACCTGTATTAATGGCACCCGTTTGAACTCCTTATCAGTATAAAAGACACCTGTCCACAACCTCAAACAGTCAGACTCCAAACTCCACTATGGCCAAGACCAAAGAGTTGTCAAAGGACACCAGAAACAAAATTGTAGACCTGCACCAGGCTGGGAAGACTGAATCTGCAGTAGGTAAGCAGCTTGGTGTGAAGAAATCAACTGTGGAAGCAATTATTAGAAAATGGAAGACATACAAGACCTCCCTCTATCTCCCTCGATCTGGGGCTCCACGCAAGATCTCACCCCATGGGGTCAAAATTATCACGAGAACGGTGAGCAAAAATCCCAGAACCACATGGGGGGACCTAGTGAATGACCTGCAGAGAGCTGGGACCAAAGTAACAAAGGCTACATCAGAAACACACTACGCCACCAGGGACTCAAATCCTGCAGTGCCAGACGTGTCCCCCTGCTTAAGCCAGTACATGTCCAGGCCCGTCTGAAGTTTGCTAGAGAGCATTTGGATGATCCAGAAGAGGATTGGGAGAATGTCATATGGTCAGATGAAACCAAAATAGAACTTTTTGGTAAAAACTCAGCTTGTCGTGTTTGGAGGCGAAAGAACACCATACCTACTGTGAAGCATGGAGGTGGAAACATCATACTTTGGGGCTGTTTTTCTGTAAAGGGACCAGGACGACTGATCCGTGTAAAGGAAAGAATGAATGGGGCCATGTATCGTGAGATTTTGAGTGAAAACCTCCTTCCACCAGCAAGGGCATTGAAGATGAAACGTGGCTGGGTCTTTCAGCATGACAATGATCCCAAGCACACCGCCCGGGCAACGAAGGAGTGGCTTCGTAAGAAGCATTTCAAGGTCCTGGAGTGGCCTAGCCAGTCTCCAGATCTCAACCCCATAGAAAATCTTTAGAGGGAGTTGAAAGTCTGTGTTGCCCAGCGACAGCCCCAAAACATCACTGCTCTAGAGGAGATCTGCATGGAGGAATGGGCCAAAATACCAGCAACAGTGTGTGAAAACCTTGTGAAGACTTACAGAAAACGTTTGACCTCTGTCATTGCCAACAAAGGGTATATAACAAAGTACTGAGATGAACTTTTGTTATTGACCAAATACTTATTTTGTCGAGGAATTTACCAATTAATTCATTAAAAATCCTTCAATGTGATTTTCTGGATTTATTTTTTTTTTATTTTGTCTCTAATAGTTGAGGTATACCTATGATGAAAATTGGAGAACTCTCTCATCTTTTAAGTGAGAGAACTTGCACAATTGGTGGCTGACTAAATACTTTTTTACCCCACTGTATGTACAGTTTCACTCAGACGTTAATGCAAGGAAAATCCCTTTTTAACAATATACGAGCAAAAAACCACGAATGCACTCGCATGGGCAAAACCAGCAGGTAAAGCAAAAAATAGTTCTGGTGGCCTACTGGCATCCAGACTCCAAATAAGGAGAAAATGTTCAGGCGGCCGACCGAAGTCCCAGCTCCTGTAATAAAGTCTCTCGGTTGGTCGGCCAGCATCTTTAAGCCACCAGGACTAGAGGGGTGATCCCGGAGGCGACTTCCCCACCAAGAGGCTCAATGGCAGGAAGCCGGACTGGGTGGAGGGGATCCCAACGGCGTCTGGTGGAGGAGAGAAGGGGGAGGAGGGAGGGACCATAACGGTGTTGGGCAGTGGTGGATCAGCAGCTCCCACCACGGCCTCTGACAGGAGCCCTAAAGCTCCCGCGGTGGACCTCAGCAGGGACAACACTCCACCCACGGTGGACTCCGATTGAGCCAACGCTGCACCTGGGATGACCTCACGATACCACCCCGGAAACGGCGGGTGGTGCTGGATCATCTCCGGTGACCCTGCGAGGAGGCTCCTAGACGGAGGAAAACACGGGGTCAGGATCACTGGCAGCGGCGGAACCCGGCAAGGCGATCTCGGATGCACCGACCAGCTGCACCCATCTCTCCTCCCCAAGAGACAGGCAAGAGCACTCTAATACAGAAAATAGAAAGACAAAATAGAGCACTTGCCTGATCTCGAGCTCCGACGCCGTCCAGGACTCCAACGATCCAGGCTCAGTCAGGAGGTCGGGTTCAGGCACCCACTCGGCTGCAATGGCGTCTGCAGCCAGCATGATGGTCTTGGCAGTCCTGGAACCCCCTGGCGCTGGAACCCGCGCCAACGGCTCACTCGGCGTGACGGCAGGAGATTCGTTACTTGCTGGCGCTGGGAACTGCTTACTGGAGGCCCGGGGACGCTTCATTGACAGCTCCAGTTCCAATTGACTGACAGCCCTCCTCCTCTGTCCGCGACGCGGCTGCGGGGCTGGAACCAGGTTCTCCAGGGCCGCAGGTTCCTCCTCTGTCCGGCGGTCTAACCCTGGCACTGGCAGACACTCGAGGGGAATAGGAGGAGCCACAGAGGCAGCAAGTTCAATTTCAGTGACTGCAGCAGGTGGTGGGGGCTCAGTGGATTGCATGGACTGAGCCCCGCCCGCAGGAATCAGACAAGGTACTTCATCAAATTGAGAGAATGAATGAAAAAGCACTTGCCTGTCTCCCTGGGGTTCAGTGGTTCCTGCTGCAGAAGGCTTGATTCTTCCCTGTCCCGTAGACAAGGTGATGGCGGACCCCTCGGGAAGACACGGAGGAGCCGCCCCTCCAGGATTGGTGATGGGTCGGACCGGAGAGGGCATCACGGGTCCCGCAGCAGCTGGAGTAGACGCCATGGAGGAGGGAGGAGCAGCCAAGGCAGTCCGAGGTCGGGGAGCTGGGGGAACAGCTGAAAATGACGACCCGGAGGCTGAAGCTGCTGTCACACCTCTCTGCCGTGGCAAGGGGGAAACAGCTGGCAGGGAAACAGAGTCTTTCCGGCGGCCCGTAGCTGGACCCAAACGGGAACCTCGCTGAGAATTGACCTGGTCGTTATACTCCCTCCCCTTTGGAACAGCCGTGTCCCGGGGAGGAGGTGAGTTCTGTGCAAGGCGATGACGTCTTCTGGCTGGAGGCGAAGCTAAATTCAAATTGGGGAAACGCTGCTGCTGTGCTAAAACTGAGGCCAGCAGCTCGGCGTACTCAGAATAATTATTCAGCCCAGGATTAGCCTCCACCAGTCTAACGGCTGCCACCACGCTCTTAAGAACTTTACCGGGATTGCAGGAAGAGAGAGCTTCAGTCACATGGCCCCTGATGATTTCAGCTGCCCACTGTTCTTCTTCACTGGGAGCCTCGGCTGCCCTCCTCCTACGGTGTGCTGGAAAACGGCTTCTTGATGATGGGGACACCGGAGCCGGAGCTGGAGCTGTAGCGGGAATCTCATGGTGAACCGGAGGACGGGAGTGCTTCGCCGTCTGCTCCAGTTTAGGCTTCCTGAGAGACTTCGCCAGCTCACGGTTCTGTTGCTGAAGCGCTGATGACTCAGAGATCCTCTCCCTGCCTTCAGCATGCTCAGCAAGGAGAGGATGACGCTTCACAGCCGCCTCTGCGAGGTCCAGGTACCATAAAGCATCTCTTGGTGTAGAATATTTACGGGCTATGGCCAGGTCATCTATTTCCATAAGAGCCTGGCATAATTGAAAACCCAGGCTCATTGGGTACCACCTGCCGAGTGACGCCATTACATCCAAAGAAACGCTGGCACCCGAAAAGAGAAAAATTTCAGAGCCAAAAACAAACTCAACACGACTGGCACCTCACTTGGCTGCGACCTACTGTCATGTTTGCCCCTTTCAGGGCATGAATGAGGCGCCAGATACCGACAGAGTTTGTATATTTATTAAAGTAAAGTGGCACAAGCTGTGTGGGGCAAGATACAAATAACTATACATGCGACCCCGAAGGGTGAACTAAAGAAAGAAATAGAGACACTAAACGCTTACGTACAGAGAGCGAGGGCGAAACCTAACTTTGTACAAAGACTGGAGCCGAGCGTAGGGATTCCAGTCTGGAACGACAAGGTCACAGCGAGGAGTGAGCCTCAGCTGCTACCTTAAATACTGAACACAAAAGCTAAAGGCCAACAGGTGAAGAGAAAACGTAATCAGCAAATCATAGTCAGCTGTGACAGGACCGGCTCAACTTGACAGCCGGAAGTCCAGCCGTGGCACTGTCACAGTAAAAGCACTGAAGAGACAAATAATAGAACTAGAAATACAGAGGAAAAAGGGAAAATACTGAGTGACTCGCGTTGGGATCACCACAGTTTTTTCTGCCCCCTTTCCTTTTAATTAAAAAAAAATGTTTTAATGAGAAGTTTACGTACTTTATTTTACCCAGCTGCCCATCTGACATTTTCTGTTGTCCCCAGTATAGCTTCTACATTTTTTTTATCAGACTTACTTTAGATTTATACAGGAACTTTAACTCATCAATACCTTTGGTAAGTTTGAGTTACAGATAAATCTAAAATGACTCTAATATGAACTTTGTTGCTATTGGAAAAACACCAATTCCTTTGGCTACATGCCAGGTTTATATTGGCATCAGATGAGGGCATGCATTACTATAAAAAATATTCCTGTTGTAATATGCTTTGATAAATTTGTCCAGGATGTAATATACTGTATTTTGAAGGTAGGTACTTTACCAATGTATTTCTGTAGAAATCTGGTTATAATGAATAATAAATATATATTGTGGTCCACTTATTCATGTACTGTATATATTATTTTAAAAAACTTTGATTTTCATACTCAAACAACACCCCTCAGATATTGACAATATTTGAGGACTGATATGCCCTCATGTTCTGCATTGTGATATGAAAATATTGATCCTTCAAACAACTTTTTTTTTTTCTTTTTTTTTCCAGATGGTCCAAACAGAGTAGCCCAGACTGTTGCCCATTTCACAGAGCACCATGATCCCTCCTGCAGGTGGTGAGCCTGTGGTGTTTGGACATGGTGGCTCGCTGTAGGCGACATCATCACGTGGCAAACTGGTCATGGCGCGATACTACGCCACCCTTCTGTATATAGTTGAGTTGTGTATTGAATAAAGGAGAGTGCAGTTCATGCACGCTGTCCGCGCCTCATTCTTAGACATAACAAACGGCGACGAGGATAAACTAATCATGGAAGCGTGTACAGCCCCCCACCACCAACCGTTCCTCGCTCTACCAGGTGAGCCGTCGATTTCCTGGCCCCGCTGGCATAGGATGTTTCTGAATTATGTCACTGCTATCAGCTTGAATGATGCTAACAATGAGAGGCTAAAGGGGATGCAAACCTACTGTCTCGTTGCCAAAGGACAGCGTGTGCTCAAAGTTCTGGACCCTGGGGGGACACACAAAGACTGTGTGGCCGCAATGAACATGTTTTATGCTGACTATAACACTGTAATGACACAGAGAACAAGCTTCCGCCGTCACCAGAGTGAGGATGAGTCAGTCCGTCATTATGTAGCAGGCCTCCGGGAACTAGCAAGTACCTGTGATTTCGGAGAGAAAATGGAAGAGATATCATGCGATAAGCTAGCGGAGAGTACTAACAGGAGGCTGCGGTGTAGGCTGGTTTCAACAGCAGACAAGCTAACACTGAACAAGACTGTGGAATTAGCGTCCCAGATGGAGGCAGAGGACGAGCTATTATCACAGCTAACACCGCCTAGCCAACAAGTGCCTTGCCCGACCCTGCGAGCACAGGTCACCGCCAGACCCCACACTTCCCCACTGCAACCAAAAGAAGGGCAGGAAATGGGACAGCGAAGGTGAGCGCCTGCACTGCAGTGGTTGTGGTTCATCTAAACATCAGACTCAGTCACTCGCCTGTCGAGCCAGAAAGGTGAAATGCTACTATTGCAGGAAGCTAAACCATTTGCCAGGGTCTGTCACTCAACCTGCACGGACTCAACAGCCTGCTCACCGGGCTCAACCACTGTCCACTCAATTGATGCTAAATACTTGCCGTTCAGGTAGTGCGTGGTGGAACTGGATGGCGTCGATGTGCCGCTGCTGCTGGACACACAGGCCTCGAGGTCCCTTCTGAGCGTGGTTATGGTCAGGAAGCGGTTTCCTCAGAAAACCATTGCAACTGATGCGGAGGACTAAATTCAGTTATGGCCACACCAGAATTTGTAGGATAGGGACGGTCAGTTTTTCTCTGCAGTACAGCCCCAAGGCCGTTCCATCGTTCACTTTCCAAGTGACGCGTCAGGGGGCCAATCTCATGGGCATCGACCTGATCAGTGAGCTGGGTTTCTCCATCACTGACCCAAGGGGTGACACCGTTCTGGTGGTCACCTCATCCTGGCAGCACCGCTGGCCAACGCTTTTCACGAGGCTGGGCTGCCTCACCTCTTTCAAACACCGACTGCTCATTGACACAACTGTGCCCCCGAAAGTACAGCCTCTGCGCTGGCTACCCCTTGCACGATGGGATGACGTCATGACAGAGCTACAGAAGCTGTTGGACAGCGGCATCATCGAGCGGATCAGCGCATCTCCCTGGATCTCAAACTTGGTGGTAGCAAAGAAGAAGACGGGCGGCCTACAACCATTTATCAACCTCAGAATGGTAAACAAAGCAGTGATCCCCAACAAATATCCCTTGCCCACTACAGAGGAGCTGACAGCAGCGTTCCATGGCTCAAAGGTTTTTTCCAAACTAGACCTCCACCAAGGCTACCTACAGGTTCCCCTTCACCTGGACAGCTGCAATCTGATAGCTTTTATCACCCACATGGGAGTATTTAGGTACGCCTACATGCCCTTCGGCCTTAGCTCCGCCCCAAGCTGCTTTCAAAAGATCATGGCTACCATCTTTGCTGGTCTCCCAGGGGTGGTTGTGTACTTGGACAACATCGTGGTGCACGGCGCAACAGTGGCCTCCCACGACACCTGCCTTAATAAAGTTAAATTTTTAATAATAAAAACACGGCCTCACACTCAGTGGAGAGAAGTGCATCTTTGGCGCAACAACCGTCGAGTTTGTGGGTTTCCACCTGTTCTGCCAACGGTCTGAGTCCCCTGCACTTGAACATTGAGACGATGCTGCGGCTGCCTGAACCATCATGCCCCGCGCAGCTTTTGTCCTTCTTAGGTATGGTGAATTTTTATGGGCGTTTTCTCCCTCGCTACTCTGAGATGATAGACCCACTACACCCTCCTGAAGCAGGATGCAACCTGGGTATGGACCCCGGCGTGCTCTGCCACTGTCAGTGAATTAAAGACGCGGCTTACCTCCCCACCAGTACTCGCTCACTTTGACACACAAAACCCCATGTTCGTGACGTGTGACGCTTCCAACACAGCAGTGGAAGCTGCAAGGAGGGACCGAGCGCCCAGTGGCATTTGCCTCGAGGTCACTCACCTCGGCCAAGCAGAAGTACTCAGTGGGAGAGAGGGAGGCACTGGCATGCGTTTGGGCGTGCGAACGCTGGCACATGTACAGTGGTGTGAAAGTGTTTGCCCCCCGTTAGAAAAATTCTTCTTAACCTTCAGTCATAAATCAGGCACGATGAATGAATCTTTATTTCAGATAGATTAGATTAAAAGAAAGGAACAGAATAATATGACAAGGGGAAAAAAAATCCAACATGGTCAAATTAAACAATAACTACTTGGATTATACAATTCAACATAAGTTATCCGAAATGGGTGATGGCGGAAGCCGCAGCTTATATTGCCCACCCATATTCCATCTAAGAATTCAAAATAAAATAAGTGATTACAAATCAGAGTTTCAGCAAATTTAATTACACTGGCCAGTGAAGAACAATACAAAAACAGTCTCAGAGCCTATTCACGCATCATTCTCACTCACACATCGCTCAGTCCTTTAAGCCCTTCATTATCCAAGAGGTGGAGGAGAAAATGTCCATGGAGATTGGTTCAGTTAATCTGGTCAAAACTTGGTGTACAGATTATCTCTTTCTCAGGAACCATGATGCTCACTCAGCCCCAGTCACACAGGAACCGTACAAAATGATAACAAAGTCCAGCTGCATCCTTGACACTTTCACACAGACTCTGAGACAAAGCAAATCATAAATATGAAATTTTTCTATCATTCTCCCCCCTTTGATACCATGCAAGCCATCAAAAAAGAACGATTTATAAGATAAGATAAGATAAGCCTTTATTAGTCCCACAATGGGGAAATTCCAGGATTGCAACAGCACAGGGATAGGAACAATCAGAAGGCAAGAGAAAAAAACAAGAGCAGCAAGTATACATATGTACATATATACACAGTGCGGAGCATTGTAGCTAGATGGGATAGATATATAAATATATAAACAGCGCGGAGCATTGTAGCTGGACGGAATAAATATATGAGTATATAAACACAGTGCGGAGCATTGTAGCTAGATGGAATAAATATGTAAATATATAAACACACACAGTGCGGAGCATTGTAGCTAGATGGAATGAAACAGCACAACTGTCTACTTAGTTATCCTACATGGTATGATTATGTACTCATACATAATCTCACCCTCCATAGCGACCGGTATTTTCCTAGTTGTATACCGGAGGGGACCATTGTGTAAGTCTATTGCGCCTTTTGCATTCAATACTATTAGGTCGTCACGTCTTTTTGCTATCTCTGCGAGCAGCCCTACTTTGGTTGTACAGTCTGACAGCCGTTGGTAGGAAGGACCTGCGAAACCTCTCGGTTGTGCACCTAGGATGATGTAGTCTGCTGCTAAATGAGCTCCTCAGTGCATTCAGTATGTCCTGCATAGGGTGGAACTCGGACTCCAGCAGAGATGACAGTTTAGCCACCATCCTTCTCTCTCCTATCTCCTCCACTGGGTCAAGGCGCTGCCCCAGGACAGGGCTAGCTTTCTTGATCAGTTTGTTCAGTCTCTTCCTATCGGCTGCTGTAATGCCACTGCCCCAGCAGACCACTCCAAAAGTGATGGATGATGCCACCACCGTGTCATAGAATGTCTTCAGCAGCGCCCCTTGTACACCAAAAGACCTGAGTCTCCTCAGTAGGAACAGCCTTCGCTGTCCCTTCTTGTAGAGTGAGTCAGTATTGTGTGACCAGTCTAGTTTATTGTTCAGATGAACACCCAGGTACTTATAGGATGTCACCATCTCAATGTCTGTTCCCTGTATATTTACTGGTGCTGTGAGGGGTTGTCCTTGCCTGCGGCAGTCCACCACCAGCTCCTTAGTTTTCCTCGCGTTGATCTGGAGGCAGTTCCGATGGCACCAGTCCACGAAGTCCTGGATAAGCCCTCTGTACTCAGCTTCATCTCCGTTGGAGATGAGGCCAACAATCGCAGAGTCGTCAGAGAACTTCTGTAGATGGCAGTGTGTTGTGTTGTGTGAGAAGTCCGCAGTATAAAGGGTGAACAGGAAGGGAGCCAAAACTGTTCCCTGGGGGGCCCCCGTGCTACCGATGATCGTGTCGGACACACAGTCCCGGGTTCTCACAAACTGAGGCCGGTTAGTGAGGTAGTCCAGGATCCATGATGACAGGTGCTGGTCCACCCCTGCGCACAGCAGCTTGTCCTTCAGGATCATCGGTTAGATGGTGTTGAAAGCACTGGAGAAGTCAAAGAACATGATCCTCACCGCATTCCCGGGCTTCTCCAGGTGGGACAGAGAACGGTGAAGGAGGAAGATCACCGCATCCTCCACCCCAATGCCATGCTGGTAGGCGAACTGGAGTGGATCCATCGCTGGTCCCACCAGGGGGCGGAGGTGAGCAAGGAGCAGCCTCTCCAGGGTCTTCATCATGTGGGACGTCAAGGCCACTGGTCTGTAGCTGGTTTATGGCATCTAAAACCCCATCTGGCAGCTATGCTAAGCTCCAATGCATTTACATGCAACAGATCCTAACTGGCTATTGACAGGGAAAGTCCACCATAGGCCCTGCTGCCCCAGGCACTGGCTAACATTTTAGTCCTTTAGGAGGAGAAATGGAGCAATAAACTCATTAATTAATGATGAAAGTAATCAGTGGTAAAAACAATGAAAACAATGATGATAAAATAAGAGTAAAGATATAATATGGATATACTGTATGTGTGTTATGGCTATGTGTTATTGCAGCTTATATAAAAACAAAGGATAAAACAAAACAATAATAAAAAGTAATAATAAAATGTAAAAACAGAATCAAGAGTAACAAAAACAAAAAAAGTAAAAATAATGTTTCAAACTTCACATCATGATCATGCAACTCCTTTCGGTTTTCTGCATCAGTCATACTTTTACTCTGTACTTGGGTCATGGAGACACCTTGAGCTCACACTGTTTGTTCATCATCACCACCATCCCTGGCAACTGCTCCATGGTACATCACTAAGTTAACAAGCACAGATCACATCGTCATGTTATGGTTGCAGGGAATGACACAAGAAAAGGCCAAAAATAATACCACAAAAATCATTAACAAGTTCATGATGAGACTTCTCCATGAAGAGAGTAACCAACTTAACCAGGTATGTTCATCAGTAACATTGTCCTTGGCCATGGCAGCCTGCAAGGCAGTCAGGTTCTGTATGGCTGAGGCAATCCCGTGACCATCTGCATCATTTTCAGGGATAAAAGAACAACAATAATCACCTACAATTGCACACACACACCCTCGGACGGCAGTTATTTGATCAAGAACCATTCTGTTTTGGGTCAGCATAAGTCTAAAAGCTGTTAATTCCTCATTTATACCAGAAAAGGCAGATTTAAAAAAAAAAAATTCACAAATGACTGTAACCTATAATTATTATTTTTTTTTTTCAATCCACAAGGTGTTCTTAGCCACTCCCACCCAGGGAAATAGGGAATGAAGTGCCTTCTGCCCTGTAGTTTCTAACTTGAATTCTGCAAAGGAGACATCTCTTCACCCTGCCCACCTGTCCTGCCAACAATATGATGGTATGGTCAGTCACAACTACGGGGCACACACCCCTCCCCAATTCATGGACAGGTGTGAATAGGCATGATGGTCACACAGCCACCAACCCCCTGTCACCATATGCGTGCTATACTTGTGAGAATCACGAATTGCAGTGCTACAGAGCTCCTGCAGGGTGACATTGCCTTCCAGACTTATAGACTGACAAGATCTTCAGGACAGCTTTTGCCCACTATGCCTGTCCGGCAGGTAGCAGTACAAGGGCGAGACGTACTATAAATATATAGTACAGATAAACTGCCCAAAGAGACGTTTCCACACCCTTTTAGACAAAGGAAAAATTACTCGGCGAGGTTACCCTTGCCTTCACCGAATAAGGGGTGTCATCGTGTCTCCAGTCAGTGAAGTCATAGGCAATGTGACAGGTGTGGCTCAAATTAATGCTAGCTGTACTACTTCTATACATAGCCTCTTGCAAGAAACAAACAGCTTCTGATAGTTCCATTGGTTTAGCAGTAACAGATATTTGACCAGCTGAGAGTGGGAGCAAAGAACATGCATAACAATTTGAACGATTAGCCATTTTGGCTGTAATTAGCATACTTCCACCACACATTACCAGCATAAACATGATCCTCATAGCCTGGACCTTCTAGCCAGTCATGATGTGTGTGAGTAATGTGTCTAGCCCTGTGATAAATAGGTAATGGTGTCCCTAAAAAATAACCAAAACAAGTGTGTCACCGCAAGGATGATGATGAAAAAACAGGTGTACCATTCACATCCTTCTGTCAACTGTTTCTCTCTGGCATTTTGTCTGTCCATAATAAACAACAGTTGTTTCACTATACAAGCTGTTGCTGGACACCAACAGGGGCACCGTCAGTTGACACTTGTAGAGGGAAACAGTTAATCACTTGTTGAGGATTTTTTGTGGTATATAGTTTGAAATGGGGACTAAACAGTCTCTTGCTGAGGGTTTTGAACAGGGTAAAGTTTGCAATGTGTCAAATGCACCCAAGAGTCACGTCCTTTGACTTTCACGGCTGTTGGTGTGGCCAGGATGACTCTGTGTGGTCCTTGCCAGGGAGTGTCAGCTCAGTTTTCCTTTTGATGGCTTTGAGGATCAGATCCCCCCCCCCCCCCGGTTTTGCTATGATGGGTGCACCCCCGTGTTCCTTCCTGGAAAGAGCAGCATGTACAACACCTCTGTCAGTCAACATTCTTTGCATGTAATCAGCTAAACACCCTTCCTCATCACCTGAATTAAATGGCCTTAATGATGGGAGTAGATAAGGCTTTCAATCCATTATTTTTTCCCTATTTCTGTCATTGCTTTCCCAAGCCTTCTTTCATGGTCCTATTTGTACGTTACACTAATCCTGCAGATTGTGGATGGTAAGCTGAGTGGTTTTCCAACTTAATGTTGATTGTTGTACCTAAGTGTGATGTAATCTGATTTACAAAATGTGTGCCATTATCTGAGAAAATCTTTTCAGGTATTCCAAATCTTGGTATTATTTCAGTTAAGAGTTTCTTTGCTTCCGTAACAGCATTTGGATGAGTGCAAGGGAAGGCTTCTGTCTATTTAGTCAATGTATCAATCACCAAACAATATTTCTTCCCTTCACATTTATTTAGTTCAATGGAATCCATGCAGATGTTTTGAAAAGGTTAAGTTGATGCAGGGAAAGTACCCTTCTGAGGTCTTAAGTGTCTCTGAGCATTGTTTTGTTTTTTTGTTTGTTTTCTTTTTTGCATAGATTAGACATCTTTTTTATTTTTAACAAAATTGAGTAGCAAATTTACTAAATATTTACTAATCATAGCCCCTGCTGCTACATGGGAAACCCCATGTAGCAAAACAGCAGTCTGGTGGAATAATTTGCGTAGCAAAATTGGTTTGTTATTGCATCATTTGTAGAGTCTTGAAGTGTTGTCAAATGTTGCCCCCCCCCCCCCTTTAATACACTGGTACATTTCAGCTTGTGGTGATGTTTCCTGGCTGTTAGTGAGCGTGTCATGTGATAGCTGTTCTGTCAGTGTTAAAAGAAGAGATGCTGTGGTGTGGTTTCCTATAGGACCTTGTGCAGCTGCTTTTGCGGTGTTGTCTGCAAGTTGTTTTCCTTAGAGAGTGTGTGCGGCACATTTGTATATGGCCAATTTTGAGATCTCGGTTAGACTGGCTTTCCTGTTGATGTAATCATGCCTCTTTTTTTCCCACTTCTGTGCAAAATGATGGATAGTAGAAAAAGCATATTGGCTGTCCGTGTATATTGTGAGTGCTTTTCCTTGGCCTAATTTACAAGCTTCAGTTAAAACAACTAATTCAGCTGCCTGTGCAGAATAATGTGATGGGAGTTTTTGTGCTTGTAAAACAGAGTCATGAGTGACAACTGCAAAACCGGATAAGTTTGAACCAGTACAGTCACATTTGGAGGAGCCGTCAACAAACAGTGTAAGATCACACTTCTCCAAAGGTGTGTCCTGTAAATCAGGGCGTGGTAATGTTTCACTCTCAATTTCTGCCAAAAAGTCATAAGGTTCACCTTCTCTTGAGACTGGCAAAAAGCTTGCTGGATTTGTTACCGTGCAACGTTCAATAGTTAGATGAGGCTGTGACAGTAACACTGTCATGCATGCAAGGTGTCTGGATGATGAAAGGACTGATATTTTACTTTGTGACAAGATGACTGATACTGCATGTGTGACCTTTAGGGTCAAGGGATGAAAAAGAACGAGACTTGCTGAGGCCTGCATCGCCATAGAGGCAGCTATGACAGCCTGTACACATGGTGGCAGTGCCCTCGCGACAGGGTCAATTTGTGTGGAATAATATGCTATCGGACACATTTTTGTGCCACTTGGCTGAAGTAATGATGTCATGTGCCCCTCTCTACAATCAACCATTTGCACAAATGTTTTTTTGCATTTGGGGAGTGCCAGGACCTCAGTGCTGACCAAAAGTTTTTTTCATTTTAACAAATGCCTCTTCTGCCTCAGTTGTCCACTCAATTTTGTCCACCTGAGCCATGGGTGTTTTGTAGAGATCAGATAAGGATTGTACTTCAAATGAATAATTTGCAATCAAAAAGCAACAATAATTTAGAGTACCCAAAAATGACATCATGTCTCTCTTTATGATGGGTTTTGGTGTTGACAAAATAGCTTGTTTCCGAGCTGGATCAACATGTCTGCCTGCTGCTGACAAAATATGGCCTAAATATTTGACTTCTTTTTTCCACAAGTGTAATTTTTCCTTGTTAACGTTGTAGCCTTTTTCTACTAAAAATTTCAGTAAGGCAATGGTGTCTTGTTTGCATGTTTCTTCATCGGGTGATGCCAGCAAAATGTCGTCAACATAAAGGAGCAACTGACTCCCGTTATGTAGAATAAACTGTGCCAAATTTGCTGACATTGCCTGTGAAAAAAAAGTTGGTGATTCACAGTAACCTTGCAGTAATCTGGTGAACCTCTTGTTTTCAAATGTGAATGCAAACCAAAACTGATGATCTGGATGTACTGGGATGCTTAAAAAAAGCATTGCTGATGTCTATCACTGAAATATTGCATGTGTGGTTGTAGGTCATTCAACAAAGTGTGTGGGTCTGGGACTGAAACAGCTCTTGGGATGACTGCTTTGTTTACCACCTGAAGGTCTTGGACCATTGGCCATCCAGAAGATGGTCCAGCCTTCCTCACAGGAAACAAAGGTGTGTTATATGGAGAATTTGGGCATGGTACAATGACGCCTGCTGCTTTTATTTCCTCTATGAACGGTTTAATGCCCTCTTGGGCTTTGGGACGTAGAGGATACGGTCTTTGGTATAGCCTATAATGTGATTTAGCCCCCTGCACTCCGGTCAATTTCCCTAAAAATGCCAAAAATTAACGTACCCAAATTAAATCAAAAGCTGTTCTTCAACCCTTTGCAGCATCTTCATGGGGTTGGTCTCATTTAAAAGAAAACAATTTGAATTTTTTGGCAAAACAGTCATAATCTCTCTAAGTGCTCCGGCCACTGAGTTACAGTCATCTAAACATAGTGAACTTGAAGAAAATAAATTTGGCCTGGGTGTTTTTTTGGATACAAATGCTTGCAAATGACACACAGCTTCAGATCCGGGCTGGAAAATGCAACAGAAATGTAGAACCAAGTGTTATCCAGCTGAGGTCCAAATTTTGTAACAATACCACAAAAAATGAATATATTACACAGCTTTTTACTCAGGTAGTTCCCAGACGTTTTGGAACTGTGCCAAATTGTACCAAATGGCACAGTTTGGAAAAAACATCTAACTTTTGAATGCTTCAATGTAGAAGCTTCATTTTGGGCTCTAATGAAAGGTCACACTCAGGGCTGTGTCTGTGTGTGTGTTTGGGGGGGGGGTTGTCCCCCCCCCTCGCTACAGAGGATGGACATCGGCCATACACAACGGATTAGCCTCATGTGGCGATGTGGGACAGCAGCGCAGTCACCGCGGCTTCCCCCCCCTCGCTACAGAAGAATAGCGGGGGTAGGGGGGCGGCGTTCACGGTCTGGACGCGGCGAACAACCCCTTGTAGCGCGGCGCACGAACTTCAGACTTCGTGCGCCGCACAGTTGTAATTTACCGATCGGTCAATAGTCATTTTGGATTACAATTTTCAGGAATAAAGAATAATTTAGCTTATAACACCTTACCTCTTCACAGCAGTGTCCTGGCGAACTTCTCTTCCCCGTTGTCAGACGAACGCGACGCAGGTCCGCTCGTGGTTCTGGTCTCGCGACCCGATCAAAACATAATTCCATTATTGCGGTTTTGTGCTTCCATGATTGCGGTTTTTGGCTAACGATTTTTCAAAACAAATAACAGTAGTAATTAAAAAAAGACTGGCGAAGGCGTGTGTGTCACTCAGCCTTCGTCGTCAGCCTCCGTCGGTCTATGACCATGGAAGAAATCATAACGTCTACTCTGCTGGAACAAAAACAAAATAAGCACCGCCTGTGGCCGAACATGCCGATTCAATTCAATTCAATTCAACTTTATTTATATAGCGCCATTTCACAACAACAGTCATCTCATAGCACTATCAACTGTAGGGAGGACCCCCACAGTTGCAGAAAGACCCCAGCAATCAGGCGATCCCCTGTGAGCAAGCACTTGGCGACGGTGGAGAGGAAAAACTCCCTTTTAACAGGAAGAAACCTCCAGCAGAACCAGGCTCAGGGAGGGGCAGTCATCTGCTGCGACTGGCTGGGGGGTGAGGGGACAGAGAAGAAGAAAAGAACAGACATGTAGAGAGCAAACAGCACGATGGGGACTCAATCTATGGGAGAGAACAAACAAATGTTAATGACCAGCAAAAAAAAAATATTTCATAGAGAGTGAGGAAAGGAGTGAGGCCCAGTGCATTACTGGAGGTCCCCCGGCTGACTAAACCTATTAGCAGCATAACTAAGGGAGGGTTCAGAAACACATGATCCCTCCCTAATTGTAGGCTATATCAAAAAGGTAGGTTTTAGCCCTATTCTTAAAAACAGAGATCGAGTCTGACTCCCGAATCCAGATTGGCAGCTGATTCCACAGGAGAGGAGCTTGATAACTGAAGGCTCTGCCTCCCATTGTACTTTTGGAGATTCTAGGTATTACAAGTAAACCTGCATTTTGGGAGCGTAGTGCTCTGTTAGGATGATACGGTAGTATCAGATCTTTTAAATAAAAAGGAGCCTGATTGTTTAGAGCTTTGTAAGTAAGAAGAAGGATTTTAAACTTAATTCTAAACTCTATGGGAAGCCAATGAAGGGAGGCCAGAACCGGAGAGATATGATCTCTCTTTCTAGTACCTGTTAAAACTCTTGCTGCAGCATTTTGGATCAGCTGAAGACTTTTTAAAGATGTTTTAGGACAGCCTGATAATAAAGAATTACAATAATCTAATCTCGAGCTAACAAAAGCGTGGATCAGCTTCTCAGCATCACTCTGAGACAAGATGCTCCTAATCTTGGCAATATTACGCAAATGATAGAAGGCAGTCTTAGAAACAAATTTAATATGTGAATTGAAGGACAAATCCTGATCAAAAATAACTCCAAGGTTCCTCACAGAGCTATTAAGAGAAAGAGTAACTGCATCCAAACTGAAAGTTTGATTTGGAAAGGAATTTCTAAGGTTTTTTGGACCAACAAGAATGACTTCAGTCTTATCTGAATTTAATAGCAGGAAATTACAAGTCATCCAAACTTTGATTTCCTTAAGACAGGCTTCTAACTTGGCTAATTGATTAGTATCATCTGGCTTCATTGGCAGGTATAATTGTGTGTCATCTGCATAACAGTGAAAATGTATACAGTGCTTTCTAATAATGTTGCCTAACGGAAGCATATATAAACTAAAAAGAGTAGGGCCAAGCACAGATCCCTGTGGAACTCCATGACTAAGCTTTGAGCTGAGAGAAAACTCATCATTTACATGAACAAACTGGAACCTATCGGATAAATAAGATCTAAACCACTGCAACGAAGTTCCATTAAGTCCAACATAGTGTTCTAATCTATCAAGTAGAATATTATGATCAATAGTATCAAAAGCTGCACTAAGATCTAAAAGGACAAGTACAGAAACTAGTCCATTATCAGATGCAATGAGGAGGTCGTTAGTGACCTTCGCTAAGGCTGTTTCAGTGCTATGATGGATTCTAAACCCAGATTGAAACTCCTCAAATAAACCATTTCCCTGCAGGTGGTCAAATAATTGCGTAGCAACAACTCTTTCTAAGATTTTTGAAATGAAAGGGAGATTAGAGATTGGTCTATAGTTAGCTAAAGCTCCTGGATCTAGCGTTGGCTTTTTGAGTAAGGGTTTAATTACAGCCGTTTTAAAAGCCTGCGGTACATGGCCTAAAGTTAATGAAGAATTGATTATATGAAGAATAAAGCTACCAATAAGTGGGAAGACTTCTTTAAATAACCTGGTAGGAATAGGGTCTAAAAGACAAGTTGAAGGTTTGGATGAGGAAACTATTTTGTCTAACTCACAAAGGTCGATTGGAGTAAACTCATCAAGACAGACATCAATAGAAGGAGTTGTAGTAGTTACAGTATTTAAGTTAACTGTGGGAAGAATCTGATTGATTTTATCTCTGATGGATGAAATTTTATTATTGAAAAAGTTCATAAAGTCCTGACTAGTAAGCTCTAAGGGGATGCTAGGATTGACAGAGTCCTGACTCTTTGTCAACCTGGCTACAGTACTGAAAAGAAACCTGGGATTATTCTTGTTCTCTTCTATTAATGCAGAGTAATAACTCGTTCTAGCTTTTCTAAGAGATTTTTTATAAATTAAAAGATGATTTCTCCAAGCTAAATAGATTTCATCTAAATTAGTAGAGCGCCATTTTCTTTCTAATTGACGAGTCTTCTGTTTTAAGCTACGAGTTTCTGTGTTGAACCAAGGAGTTAAAAATCTCTGATTAGACTTTTTCTTTTTTAAGGGGGCCACCAAGTCTAGAGCCTGATGCAGAGAAGCTGAAACACTATCCACCATGTTATCAATTACAGAAGGAGCAAGCTGTCTATAGCTTATTTCCGTTGTGTTGACACATGGCATAGAGGAAACAATCTGCATAAATTTGGAAACAGCATCATCTGAGAGGCATCTACTGTGATAATATTTTTCTTTAGGAGCCAAATAGTCAGAAATAGTAAAATCAAAGGTTAACAGACAATGGTCTGACAGTACAGGGTTATGAGGAGACACTACAAGATTTTCTATTTCTATGCCATATGTCAGAACAAGGTCCAATGTATGGTGGAGGTAATGAGTAGAATTTCCTACTTTCTGAGAAAACCCAATCGAGTCTAATATTGAATTAAAAGCCACATTAAGGCAGTCACTATCTACATCCACATGTATATTAAAGTCCCCTACTATAATTATTCTATCAGATTTCAGCACTAAATCAGCTAAGAAATCAGGAAATTCGGATAAAAATTCTGAATAGGTTGATGGGGGACGATAAACTATGGCAAATAAAATTGGGTTTAACCTGAAATTGCTAAAGTGCCCAACACTGAGGACCAGGCCCTCAAAGGAATTATAACATGTTTTTTGCTTTACATTAACTAGTAATTTGGAATGGTAAATTGTTGCTACTCCTCCTCCACGACCAGAACTTCTGGGATTTTGACAGTTTAAATAACCAGAGGGAGTTGATTCATTTAAACCAACATAATCCTCTTGTCCTAACCAAGTCTCTGTAAGGGAAATTAAATCAATCTGATGATCAATTAACAGATCATGGACTAACAGAGACTTGGGAGTTAGAGACCTAATATTTAATAAACCACATTTAATTTTTAAATTATGAGGAGGAACAGAGGCCAAATCATTCAATTTAGAGGCTTTATGTTTAATTTGAGTTTTACCAATATTTTGCTTTATCACTTTGGGATGCTTATACATTATATTTTTATTTACTTTGGAGGGAGCAGACAACGATTCTCTGATGGGGAAGACAGGGGCTAAGCTGAGGGGTGGCGGATGAAGAGGAGCTGCAGAGAGGCGTGTAAGACTACGACTCTGCTTCCTGGTCCCAACTCTGTGTAGTCATGGTTTTGGAAATTTGGATAAAAAAGATGCCAGATTGTTAGATAAATGAGAAGCACCATCCAAAGTGGGATGAATGCTGTCTCGTCTCATAAGACCAGGTTTTCCCCAAAAAGAGCTCCAATTGTCAATGTAGCCCACGTCATTTTTAGGACACCACACAGACAGCCAGCGGTTCAAGGATGACGAGCGACTAAACATGTCATCACTGGTCAGATTGGGGAGGGGCCCAGAGAATACTACAGTGGCAGACATCGTTTTTGCAAAGTCACACACCGATTCTATATTAAGTTTCGTGACTTCCGACTGCCGGAGACGGATGTCATTAATGCCGGCGTGAATAACAATTGTGGAATATTTACAGTTACTTTTAGCCAGCATTTTCATATTTGACTCGATGTCGCCTGCTCTGGCCCCAGGAATGCATGTGACTATGGCCGCTGGAGTCTCTAGGTTCACGTTTCTGACTACAGAGTCGCCAATGATCAGAGTTTTTTCCTCAGCGGGTGTGTCGCTGAGCGGGGAAAAACGATTAGAAACGTGAACAGGTTGGTGGTGAACCGGGGCTTTGCGACTAGGCTTGCTTCTCACCGTCACCCACCCAGTCTCCTCGCTGCAGAGGAGAGCCGGGGAACCGGTGACAGGGGGACCTAAGCTAGCTAGCTCCGCTGCAGCTAAGGGGCGTCCGTCGAGATTAACTGGCGCAGACGGTGTTTCAATGCAGCGGAGCCGGGATTCCAAATCAGACAACCTCGCCTCGAGCGCCTCAAAAAGACAACATTTATTACATTTACCGTTATCACTAAAAGAGGCAGAGGTGTAGCTAAACATCTGACAGAGAGAGCACACCAGAGGAGGAGAGGAAAGAGAGGTAGTAGCCATAGCTAGTGGCTCGAGAGCTGGAGAGCAAACCACACAGGCAGACAGCAAAACAGGAAGTGACGATACGTTACCACAAGGAAGTGACGATCCTCAGGGATCCGATGCGCGAATGGCACTCTCTGGAGGATGGATTTGCAAGGAATGTTTTTTTCATAATTTGGATCTGGGCCACTTAAATATCAGTCATGCATACTGCAACGATATTGGTCTGTGGCCTGCTGTGTAGTAGGGATATTGGACTCAAACTACTGCATAGCTTTTGTGTGCAGGTCTGATGTTACTGAGTGTGGTCAGGCCGAAACCAGACGCAGTGAGTAGCAGTAACTTGGCACATTGAAATCCTGCATTACATTTACTCCTGCCATATGTGGAAAATGTGATGCTCTCATACCGTTCTCCATTGGGAAACGTTATTGGAATGTCCTGAACTTGCAACATCACTTCAGGTAAACACTGCATTGTCAACATCAGATCAAAGTCAGGTAAATGGATGTCTGTTATGTTATGTCAGTGTTAGCGTCAACAGTTTCACTTATCTTTAGTGCAGTCAATCAGGTAGTTGGCCCGTGAGGTCCTCCACCCCCTCTCTGCCGCTGCTGGCATCCAGGACATTGCCTCCGCCAATGGCCCTTTTGTCCACATTAATGACAAACGTCATGTTCCCCTTGCCACGGCCAGCCTGCCCCACACCTCCCTTCGTCTCCCCTCCACTGCTGAGGTTGAGTTCCGGTGCCACCCTGAAAAATGGAATCGGGGGAAGCCCCCCCCCCCCCCCCGTGTCAGCAATTACACAGTCAGGAGTTGGTTTTTCTTTCAGTTTTTTTTCTTTCTTTCTTTCCTTTCCTCCTCTATTATCTCTGCATGTTTGGCATAAGTTGACACATCACCAAATGCACTGGTGCGGTATGTGACCAAATGTTTGCAGATGTAATCAGCTAGGTGTGGGTGCATGTTTTGAAAAAAAAAAAAAAACACTTTTCAAATGCTGCCAATAAGGTTCTACACCTGAATCATTATCAGCCTTGGTTAAATCAAAATGCCTATCAAACCTCTTGTAACCTGGTTCTATAAGCTTCAATACTTTCATCGTTACCTTGTTTTGTGGTTTGGATCGTTCCGTATTCAAGATTCAAAGGTTTTATTATCATGTGCACAGTTAAGAAAAGCTACATTTCCTGAGCAATGAAATTCTTACTTTGCTCTCCGAACGAATGCCAAGTTAAAAGGTACAGAAACAGCAATTCTAATAGGTCATGACACACTAACATAGTAACTCAATCCTAATACTAATGGATGCTAAAACACACACACCAACACACAGTTAGGCAGTTGAGGAATGAAACTGAAAATTCACTGGATGACTAAAGTGATAGTGGTATATTCATATCACAGATGATGTGAACCTGAAATGTCATGAACCTATGTACAGTGTGCAAATGAGCATTGTGCAACCTGATGTGAACCTGAGATGGAATAGACTTACGTACAGTGTGCAAATGAGCATTGTGCAACAAGCAGTGTATAATTACAAATTATTTGATAAGTAGCAGCAGAGGCGATAGGGACATCGGACAGGTGATACTATATCTACTGTACAGGTGAGCAGTGTGCAAATTTAGCAGCTGGTGTGTGAGTTCCTATATGCGAAGCTGTGTTACAGAGTTTTGGGAGTTGCTGTTCATGAGTCTGATGGCAGTGGGAAAGAAGGAGTTTTTCAGTCTGGTTGTCCTATATTTCACACTTCTGTACCTCCAGCCTGAGGGTAGAAGTGTGAACAGTCTGTGTTGGGGATGGGTGGGGTCCCGGAGGATGGCGTCGGCTCTCTTTTGGACTCTGCGGTGGTAGACGCTCTGCAGAGAGGGGAGTGAAGGCCTGACGATCTTCTCCGCTGTCTTCACCACTCTCTGCAGGCGTTTGCGCTCCAGGGCGGTGGTGCTGCCGTACCACGCAGTGATACAGTTGGTCAGGATGCTCTTGATGATGCAGCTGTAGAAATTGTTGAGGATCCTGGAGGACATGCCAAACTTCTTCAGCCTCCTCAGAAAGTACAATCACTGTTGAGCTCTCTTAACCAGCTCTGTGGTGTTGTGTGTCCACTTAAGGTCCTCGCTGATGTGGATGCCCAGGTATTTAAAGCTGCTCACCCTCTCCACCTCAAGCTTCCGGATGAACAGTGTCCGATGGGGTCTCCTCCTCCATTTCCTCATGTCCACTATCATCTCCTTTATCTTGTCCGTGTTGAGGGTGAGGTTGTTGTCCTCACACCTTGACACCAGGTTGGCTACCTCCCTCCTGTAGGATGCTTCGTCATCACTAGTGATGCGTCCCATCACTGCTGTGTCATCTGCAAACTTTAGGATGATATTGTCCTAGTGGGAGGCAACACAGTCATGGGTGAAGAGGCTGTGGAGGATGGGGCTGAGAACACAATCCTGTGGGACACCTGTGTTTGTGATGATGCTGGCTGAGGTCCTGTTACCCATCCTAACAGACTGGGGCCTGCCAGTTAGAAAGTCCAGTAGCCAGTCACAGATGGTGGGGTGCAGGCCAAGTGAAGACAGTTTGTCGGTGAGTTTGTGGGGGATGACCGTGTTGAAGGCGGAGCTGTAGTCGACAAAGAGCATCCTAATGTAGGAATCTTTATCTTCCAGGTGGGAGAGAGAATAATGGAGACCTGCAGCGATAGCATCTGAGGTGGACCTGTTGGGCTGGTAGGCTTACTGCAGGGGGTCCAGGGTGCCCGGTATGTTGTCCTGAATGAGGGGCAGTGCCACTCTCTCAAAGCACTTCATGATGTTTGGAGTGAGTGCTACTGGTCTGTAATCATTCAGACAGGTTGGTGTACTCCTTTTGGCGAGTGGGATGATGGTTGTCGTTTTGAAGCAGGAGGGGACTATGTTCTGGTTGAAGGAGAGGTTGAAGATTGCTGTGAGAACATCAGCTCTGCAGCGCATGCTCTGAGGGCCTGCCCAGGTATGTTGTCTTGTCCTGCTGCCTTGTGGGGGTTGATATTCCTCAGTGCTTTGTTTACCTGGCCTGGTGAGACTCTTAGTGGGTGTGTGTGGGGGGGGGGGGGTGCATGAGTGTGTGGCTCTTCTCTGTGCTGTGGCTGGTGGTCTCGAAGTGGGTGTAAAAGATGTTGAGATCGTGCGGCAGGCTGTCTGTGGAGGTAGTGGTGCTGCTGTTGGTCCTCTTGTAGTCTGTGATCTGTTGCAGGCCTTGCCACATGCGCCCCAGGTCAGGAGTGGAGTAGAGGCTGTCCAGCTTTTCTCTGTACTACCTCTTGACTGAGGAAGGCTATAACAACAGTCAAGAGGTAGTACAGAGAAAAGCTTGATTGATTTTTACCGTCCAAGTCAGCCTGTCGCCTTTTTTTTTTTTCCCTTTCCCATCTGAAGCCACTGTTATCCCTCAGTTGGAGAGATAATGCAACTGTGAGCAAGGGAATGCAATTACACTGCAAAAGTCAAATGAAATAACCTAATGCTGTTTACCTGCCTTCAGGCATCCCAAACAAAAGAAAAATCAAATTTTCTTTCTCTGCTGGCAGATAATTTTACTTAAAATAAGCGAAAAATTCAGGCAATTGATAATGTTAGTTAAAAACAAAAAGACATCTGCCAACAAAGCAAGATTAAATTGCTGAACACAAGTAACTATCATAAAGCCAGCAAAAATCCCACAGAAAACTGCACAACAAAAGAAATTCCTGTCAAAACTATCTTGAGATAAAAACAAGTGTATAATACATTTCATCTCACCGAACTCCCCAGTTCAGTGTGACCTCATTACTGCCCTCAGCACAAACACAGGTTAGTCCTTTCACACACATACACACAGCAAGCCCCAGATAAGCATACACGTTAGTAAAAGAATCCCAAAGTCGCTTAATAATAAGCATATCTGGCAACCCAAGGTTCTCACTGTCAATCATCCTCTGCCACTCTGAAAACACTTTCATTTTTTCCATCTTTGCCACTTACCAATCTCCCGTGCACAAATCTGCCATTCCCCGTGAAACTACAATCTCATTATTGTCCTTTTGCACTTCATAGCACCAAGAACAAACAACCTCAGCTTCTGCCCTCTCGCAATCTGTTCCTCTGCTGCAACAGTTACCCATTTTTTTTTCCACCAAAGTAAACTGTAAAACATTAAAAACACACGAACAAGCATGCAAACGACCAGACAAACAAACTGCAGTTATTTATTTAATGTATTTATTTTATTTTATTATAATTAGAGGTTATTTTATCTGTTTTGAATTATACCTTCAGGTATTTTGGTTGTTATTATCACATTAAAGTTAATCTTTTTTATATTAGCGCTATTTATCTTTATTTTAAGGTTATTTCTCGTTATAACCTTTATTCTCTATTTTTTGCCTTTGTCATTTTTCGTCTGTCTCGGTCTGTCTCCCTTTTTCTATTTAAAAGGTATTCTAACCTTTATCATTTGTTTTTTGTCTTTGATTTTTTGTCTTTCCTCCCTTTCCGTTTCTTTCTGCCAGAAGGTTAATTTTTATGAGAACCTTATCATCTCGGTGGCGGTGCGGTGGCGCAGTGGTTAGCACTGCGCCAGCACAGCAACTCACCCTTGGCCATGGGATC
Organism: Pholidichthys leucotaenia; assembly: GCA_020510985.1. Classification (NCBI taxonomy): domain Eukaryota; kingdom Metazoa; phylum Chordata; class Actinopteri; order Cichliformes; family Pholidichthyidae; genus Pholidichthys; species Pholidichthys leucotaenia. Next base: position 328,429,682 of record CM035837.1, read on the forward strand.
CCTGGTTCGATCCCAGCCCCTGACCAACAGTGATCTGTGTGGAGTTTGCATGTTCTCCCCGTATCTGTGTGGGTTTACTCCGGGATTTCTCCGGTTTCCTCCCACAGGCCAAAAACATGCAGGTTAGGTTAATTGGAGACTCTAAAGTGGCCCTAGGTGTGAATGTGTGTGTGAATGGTTAAGGGATAGCGCCGTACCGTGGATGCTTCATCCATCCAGGTGGATGCCCTCAATTTCCCCTCTGGGGATCAATAAATTATACAAAATCAAAAAAAAATCAAAATCTCTATTTTTTGTCTTTTATATTTTTTATATCGCTGCGGTCACCAGCCGCTGTATTTTCCTGGGGTATCCTGCGGTGGTACCCCCGCGTGCTCTTTTGTGTGTCCACTTACGCAGCAGAAATGCATTTCTTTTGGCGGACTCCAACCGGGACACAACCAGCTTTACCGAACTAGACCTCGACCAAGTTGGACCTTACAGTTACTACCGCTTGACCTTCAACTCTCTTAGGTGTATTCTCAGACCGACCGCGGACTCGAACCGGGCAGAAAAACTTTTAGATCATTAATAATTAAATTTACTCACTTTGATCCGCCTGTGGGTTGGCTCTGTCACTCTCCGTTTCCATTCCCAGCATCACCGGACCGTGCCTCACCTCCACAAAGCCGGCTCGTTGGAACCGGTGAGGGAGGATTTTGTCCGCAGCTGTCTGTGGTCCCAAAACGCTGGAAGAAGCAGGAGAGATATCTGGAGTCCCTATAACTAGGGCACCAAGTATGTTAGAAAAATTCTTCTTAACCTTCAGTCATAAATCAGGCAGGATCAGAGTTTCAGCAAATTTAATTACACCGGGCAGTGGAGAGCAATACAAAAACGGTCTCAGAGCCTATTCGCACATCATTCTTACTCAAACATCGCTCAGTCCTTTAAGCCCTTCGTTATCCGAGAGGTGGAGGAGAAAATGTCCATGGTGATTGGTTCAGAACATCTGGTCAAAACTTGGTGTACAGATTATCTCTTTTTCAGGAACCATGACGCTCACTCAGCCCCAGTCACACAGGAACCGTACAAAATGAACTAAAACAAAATGATAACAAAGTCCAGCTGCATCCTTGACACTTTCACACAGACTCTGAGACAAAGCAAATCACAAATGTGAAACTTCTCTATCAGCCCCCTTCCTGATTTCTCCTTTTTTTTTTTTTGTCACACTTAAATATTTCAGATCATCAAACAAATTTAAATATTAGACAAAGATAGCATAAGTAAACACAAAATGCAGTTTTTAAACTAGAAAACCACTCGGAGAGCGCAGACCTCCGCCAAGCGCCACAATTCCCCCGGTGATCCGGATCACCACCAAAATCTAATCATCTGTAGGATACCCCATTTCTGACAATCTCTGAAAATTTCATGAAAATCCATCCATAACTTTTTGAGTTATCTTGCTAATAAACAAACAGACAGACAGACAGAAACCAACGCTGATGAAAACATAACCTCCTTGGCGGAGGTAATGAAGATGTTTATTATTAAGGGTTAAAAAATCCAAACCTACATGGCCCTGTGTGAAAAGGTGATTGCTCCCTAAACTTTAAATAACTGGTTGGGCCACCCTTAGCAGCAACAACTGCAATCAAGCATTTGCAATAACTGGCAATGAATCTTTTACGGCGCTGTGGAGGAATTTTGGCCCACTCATCTTTGCAGAATTGTTGTAATTCAGCCACATTGGAGGGTTTTCGAGCATGAACCGCCTTTTTAAGGTCATGCCACAGCATCTCAATCGGATTCAGGGCAGGACTTTGACTAGGCCACTCCAAAGTCTTCATTTTGTTTTTCTTAAGCCATTCAGAGGTGGACTTGCTGGTGTATTTTGGATCATTGTCCTGCTGCAGAACCCAAGTGCACTTCAGCTTGAGGTCACGAACAGATGACCGGACATTCTCCTTCAGGATTTTTTTGGTAGACAGCAGAATTCATGGTCCCGTTTAGCACAGGAAGTCTTTCAGGTCCCGAAGCAGCAAAACAGCCCCAGACCATCATACTTCCACCACCATATTTTACTGTTGATATGATGTTCCTTTTCTAGATTGCTGTGTTACTTTTACGCCGGATGTAATGGGAGACACACCTTCCAAAAAGTTCAACTTTTGTCTCATCAGTCCACAGAGTATTTTCCCAAAAGTCTTTGGGATCGTCAAGATGTTTTCTGGCAAAACTGAGACAAGCCTTTATTTTCTTTTTACTCACCAGTGGTTTTCGTCTTGGAACTCTGCCATGCAATCCATTTTTGCCCAGTATCTTTCTTATGGTGGAGTCATGAACACTGACCTTAATTGAGGCAAGTGAGGCCTGCAGTTCTTTGGCTGTTGTTATGGGGTCTTTTGTGACCTCTCGGATGAGTCGTGGCTGTGCTCTTGGGGTAATTTTGGTCGGCCAGCCACTCCTGGAAAGGTTCACCACTGTTCCATGTTTTTGCCATTTGTGGATAATGGCTCTCACTGTGGTTCGCTGGAGTCCCAAAGCTTTAGAAATGGCTTTATAACCTTTTCCAGTCTGATAGAGCTCAATAAGCGACTTTTGCATTACGAGTGCGCATGTGCAGACTATTTGAGTTCAAAGTTCATGACTACCGAACATTTTGGTAGCCGTCTTGCTTTTGTATACAAACAGTACTGTCACACCTGAACAATTGCCGCTTAAAGTCTGCTTTAAGCTTTAAATCTCCGTTATGCCAGGTGCACATTGTGCCGCAGTGAAGTGTGGGAACGGCATGTATCATCTAGAGCAGTGGAAAAAGCAAACTTGCAGCATACATGCGTGTAACTTCTGGACCAGCGTGTGTACATGGCCCCCGCCATTCACATTATATACATTCCCCACGGAGCTGAAGGATCCGGATGGATGTAATTGTTGGATTAAAGCAGTAAGTCTATATTATAACATTATTAAATAGTGTTGTGTATTGTTCAAGTTCTAGCCTAACTGACACGAGTCTAAACCCTGAAGTAGTAGGTACAGACAGGCAGGCCTGGATCTAGGATATAGTTCTTTGTATATTGGTAATGATGCTTGATCTACACACACATGTAATTAAGGCCATTGATTAATAGGCTGGTATAAAATAAAATTGCAAATCATTGAAAACGTGTGGTACTTAAACTATAGTAGGATCGACCTATAGATCTAAGTAAGCAGGCTATGCCTTGTAGTGAAATTTACTCAAAATGACAAAACCAAAGTTGAGCTGTCAAACCACTCGCTTACCTTCTTTGTAGTTGTTTCGGAGTCTCACAAGTAAGGATGCTTGGTCCTTTGACAACAAAAAATCTGCTATATCAGCGTACATACAGGGGGGCCATTTTGGCCAATTTCTGCAAAGTGGCTGCGAATGCAAGCGCAACTAGTTCATCCTTGCGTTTGCGGGTACAACCGGGAAGACCCCTACGCATACAATATGCTCGTAGATCAGGAACTTTCCATAAATTAAATGTATCGATAGAGCATGTTTGTTAGCCACGTTCCCATGATGCTTTGCGCAAGCCGAGATGTGAAAGTCGCTTATTACTTTGTTTCTCATTGGTTCCTGAATTTCTTTGGATCGCAGCATGATGCCTAGCTTTTGAGGATCTTTTGGTCTACTTCACTTTGTCAGGCAGGTTCTATTTAAATGAATTCTTGATTGAGAACAGGTGTGGCAGTAATCAGGCTTGGGTGTGGCTAGAAATTGAACTCAGCTTTCCAAAGATGTGATAAATCGCAGTTAATTTATGTTTTAACGGGGGGGGGGATCACTTTTTCACAAAGGGCCATGTAGGTTTGGATTTTTTTTACCCTTAATAATGAACAGCTTCATTTAGAAACTGCATTTTATGTTTACTTGTGTTATCTTTGTCTAATATTTAAATTTGTTTGATGATCTGAAACATTTAAGTGTGACAAACATACAAAAAAATGAGAAATCAGGAAGGGGGCAAACACTTTTTCACTCCACCGTACCTGTATGGACGACACTTCACCCTGCGAACAGACCACAGAGCCCTCACGGTTCTGCTAGAAACATTGGGGTCGGGGCACAGACCCCTGCACATCTACAGGTGGACAGAAAGACTACAGGTGTACAACTTTAACATCCAGTTTACACCGGGCAGAGAAAATGTGGTGGCAGACCTCCTGTCCCAGGCTACACCTAACCCCACTCTAAACGGCAACTGAGACCTCCTGGAGCCGGAACTGGTTCACATGCTTCATGGGCCGCTCCAAAATGCTGTCTCCATACAAGACCTCCAAAAGGCGTCTGAACCAGACCCGACACTGACCCAGCTGCGCGAGTTCATTTGCAAGGGCTGGCCGGCCAAGGTGCTGGGGGAATTGGCACCCTTCCACAGAGTCGGGGACGATTTATCATGCTGGAACGTCTGCATGGCAAGGGGACACTGCACAGTGATTCTGGAGGCGCTTAAAGGCTGCATCCTGACCATGCTACACGAGGGTCACCTGGGCATTGTCACAGTTAAACAACAGTGTAGAGGCTCAGTATGGTGGCCGGGGCTCGACAAGAGCGTGGAGGTCATGGTGAAAGACTGTGCGCCCTGCCTGGCCAGCAGAAAAACTAGCATGCCACCTCCCCCACCCCTACAACCACTGCCCTGGCCATCAGCCCCGTGGAAAGATGTCCAATTGGACATATGCAGCAAAATGCACAGCGCCCCCCAGCACCTATGTTTATTAGTGGCCTATGATCTTCACTCAAAATGGCCCAAGATGTGGCCCACCGACTAAGTCACCACCAATGTAGTCACCGACTTCCTTACTTCTCTTTTTGTCTGCTGGGGCATGCCAGATGCAATCACTACGGACAATGGGCCGCAATTCACCTCGGAGGATTTCAAAGCCTTCGTGAAAGAAAGGGACACCAAACACATAAGAACCACCTTCTACTACCCTCAGGTGAATGAGGGGATGGAGAGATTCAACCAGACCCTCAAGAACGGTCTCAGGGCACATCTAGAGGACTAGAAGATGAGCTACCATTTTCAGCCACGCTACAGAGCACCCTACTGCATTATAGAGCGACACCTCATGCCACAGCGGGCAGCTCCCTGACATTACTGATGCTGGGACACGAGATGAGCCTTTCCCTGGACAGATTACGCCCTCCAGCAGCTGCTACACTACTGGAGATGCCCTCACCTAGAGGGAGGGTGGTTGAACAACAACAACAACGAATGAAGCAAAGGTTTGACAAGAAGCACAAGGTGAGGGATTCCAAACTTGCAGTGTTGGACTGGGTTTGAATCCGACATCCCAACTGTTCCCACAAGTTGCAGTTATTTTGGACAACGCCGATGCAGATCACAGTGCAGTTGGGTCCAGCCAATTTTCGTCTCGCTGATGGGTCACGGTGGCACGCCAGCCGCCTCAGAAAAGTGACAGACTTCAGCCCCAGACCTGGAGATGGACACAGCAAGATTAAGCTGAGACTTGGACAACGCAAGACCCACAACTCCCGATGAACGTCTGCCAGAACCGGCAACAGTGTCCCGCCCAAATGCCACTCGGCCAGGGTTCGACAGAGACCCCGCTACCTTAGGGACTTTGTAACTAAATAATGGACTCTTTACTGTAGCCAGGATGTGACCGATAACAGTGGCAGACTAATCCACTCGGTCACGCGGACATACCGGTAGTCCACCCGGGTGCCCAGGTAGCTGTATATAGTTATTTGTGTTTTTCGGGGCGGCGGGGGATAAATGTGGTGCTTGGACGTGGTGGCTCACCATCGGTGATGTCATCACGTGGCAAACTGGCTATGGCACGATGTGGTGCCACCCTTCTCCATATAGTTGAGTTGTGTATTGAATAAAGGAGAGTGCAGTTCTTGCCCACTGTCTTCGCCTCATTCTTAAATATAACAGAGCCCACTAGAGGGTGGACCCCTGTGGCTCCTTTGGGTACACTGGGTCCTTGTAATTATTTTTAGCTCATTCCAGCAAAGCTGAAAGGACCTAATGCAATGACATGGTGTCCGTCATCCACTACTCCTAGGCAGTTGCCCCAGTTGTTGCCAAACTCACAATGGTCCCCAGGAGGGTGTACATCTTGGATGTGCTCAAGGTCAAGCTGATTGTCAAAGATCAGGAGATTTAGGCATTTATGATTTCCCATAAAATGTAACCTTTCCTAGGTCATTGACTTTGACCTTAAGCACAGGCTAAATGGGTCTGCATCTAGGCCATGCTTCAGGTCAAGGTCAGCAGTCAAAAAATCTGAGCGCCCTCGTGGTGATTTTGTCAGGCCGGAATAAGCTACTCCATCATTGTTGGTCTGGTCCTGCATCCAGGACCAACTTGCCTTGGGAGACCCTACCAGGGGCAAGTTACCCCCAACAACATAACTCCTCGGTCATTAGGGTACAAAAACCCTTCCACCATGATAAGGTGGCGATCCATGGATGGGGCTGTTGGGTTCTTGATCATAAAATATAAAAATTGGAATTTGATCTGCATAATGGCCTTACACTTGACCATATGGAATTGTGTTTTATGGAGGACAGAAGTAGCACAATACATACATCCATAATGTTTTCTTAATCTTGTCCAGTTCAAGACTATTTGCCTGGTATATTTGCAGAGAAAATGTATTTTTACTTTGGCTAGTGTAACTGTAAGGAATACAAAACTGTTTTTATAATTTAAAATAGTATACGTACATTACCATGTAACTATTTGCTACTATTGTTTTAATGGTACTTAAGCAATATTACACGAGCACAAGTATGGTATCTGAATATTTTAACTGGCGGTGGTTCGTCAGGTGTACTACGAATCACCACCAGTTAAAATATTCATGATACCGCAACAAGCTTGAGTGTAATATTGCTTTTATACAACAAATCCACAAGCACATTTTATTAAAAAACAGCAATAATGAACAAAATATTATTTGTTTGTTTGACCAGTTGTTTTGAGCAGCTGAGAAAAAAAAATAAGATAAGCTTTTATTAGTCCCCCAGTGGGGAAATTCCAGAATTGCAGCAGCACAGGGATAGCAGCACTCAGAGCAATAGTAAATAAGATTATAAGATAAGAATTTGTGAGTCAAAGCAGTAGATAAATATACATATGCACACAGTTATAGAAATACTCCCTTCTAAATGTAGCCAGTAACTGTTGCTACACATCTCAATCAGCATGAAGACATCTATTGTCATTTCACACACATGCAAACAAATATTGCCAACTTAGCAATGCCAAGTGCAAAAATCAGTGTTTATAATACATACCGGTTACCTGTTGAGTCAGTACTGCAGAAGGGCTGAGATCGAAAAGTGGCCAATGCCGGTGGCTAGGTAGCATGCTAGCGTTTGGCTTTGGCACACTTCTCTCACCTTTTTTTTTTTTTTTTCCCCCATTGTCAGGTGAAACAAACAGTCCATCACCACAAAAGAACTGTGGCAATAAATCCAACTCTAGCCTTGCCTATTTATTTAAAACAGATGTCAAATAGCTTAAGGATGTTTACAAAGGTAGACAAACTGAATCCTTTTTCTGATCCCCTGCCGATCTTTCAGCGAAGACCGAAGGGGGATTGTGTTATGGGTATGTCTGTCCGTCCATCCATCTGTCCTACTGTTGTGAAATCAATTCTTCCTACAGTTTTGTTCTGATTGTTTTGAAACTTGGCACCATGGTTTGATACACACTGAGGATGTATGTATAATTTGGTTCTGATCGGATGATTTTTGCGGGAATTGTAGCCCCTGACCTATGACCTCCTGTTTCACGTCACTTCATAGACAGTAACTGTCTTGTGAAATCAACTCCCACAGTTTTGTTCCAATTGTTTTGAAACTTGATACCGTGGTTTGGTAAACTGATGATGCATGCAGGGATGGCAATTTTCCGCCGATCCGCGGATTTCCGCCGATTTATTTTCAAATTGATCATTTCTGTGAATCGTCTAAATCTGTTGAGAAAATTTTAGGGGGGGTAAGGTACCTTATTGTTACCGATTTTAGCAAAAATCAACACGATTACATAAGCGCTCGGCGCTTCCCCGGAAGTCGTCTCCCGCGATAACCCGGATGTGTTGTGTTGAAGCTACTGCTGTATTGCAGTAGCTTGACAGCCCTGCGATTGGATAGTTGCAAATGATTGGACCAATCAAATGGCTCGTTGTATGCTTTTTCAAAAATTCATGGCGGTGTGTTCTCAGGGATGTGATTTTCTGCTAATTCGCCGAATTCCGCTTTATTTTATCTTCCAGGAAGATAAAGTACGTTAAGTACGTTAGCGGCTTGTGGTCCACGAACGCAGTGAAGGTGCGCCCTTTCAAGCAGGACTGGAAGTGGCGTATGGCCAGGTGGAGAGCCATTAACTCTCTGTTACTGGCGGCGTACAATGGCTGTATGAGCTGGGCTGCGTGGGGGAGGAAACGGTAATAAAAGTTAACCATCCCCTTTTATGATTCCAAACAGTTTGAAATTGACAGTGCACAGTGGATATTGACTCATAACTTTTGAATATTTCTAAGACTTGGCTGCATCAGTGATTGTGCAAAATGAACTGCTCAAGTCTCAATGGAGATTGAAACTGGTGATCTGAAATGAATGCTGAAATTATAAAAAGTAATGGTATGTTGGAATTTTATTTCTATTATGGAATAGATAAAATTAACTGATTTTGATTTGATCAAGTGTTAAAGCATGTGATGGATAATGCTTGTTGGAATATTTTAGGAATGCTATCTTCTTGGAACATAAGTCAATATTATACAGTAATAAATGGCATTCAGCTGTTTGTTTTATGTCATTTAAGCACAGTTCTGGTACTTAAAAATCATAAAAACCCAGGAGCTTCGGGGGGCTTCGCCCCCCTTGCTCCCCCCACCCACCGGGGCTCTGCCCCGGACCCCACTGGGGGACTGCTGAATTTTCAGATAATTTCCCCAACCCCAAATCACATCCCTGGTTCGTGTTGGAATTCTGAGCTTTCGGTATTGTTTTCAGCGGAATTATGAGATTTTTATCGAAGATTCAGGAGTCATCAGTGCTAGAAATAGACAAAAGTGTCAAAAATAAGTTCCAATGGAATTGGCTTGAGAGAAAAGTGACGGTAAAGGTGAAAATTGGCTCAAAGTTCGACGAGGTAACAGAAACACTCGGACAATTTCTGAAGAAACCAGAAAAGGAGATGAAGTTCAAAGTTCAGAGACTGACACAGCTTGCTGTCAAAAGGAAGAAAGTTTCACATTAGAAGTGACTTGGTGACCAGTATAAATAGTGTAATAAACTCTTATAGAACTGTTAAATATGTTGGACTAAAGACAGTGAGACAACATTGAAGAAAAAGTAAGTTAACTTTTCATTAAATTTAATGATTTATCTAAGTCTAGTATTTAATTTTTTTTTAATCATTTTTTTCAGTCTAAATTACTTCTGTTTTACTGAAAACCTCCCAGCTTCAGGGGGGCTGCGCCCCCCCGGCCCCCCATAAGTCAATCGACCAAATTAGATTTTAGCTGAAATCAGAATTTCCTGTTGCCATCCCTGTGCGTGTATTGCAATTTCACTCTCATCGGATAACCATGAGGTCAAAGGTCAGGTCAGAATTTTCCCTAAATCTTCTAAACACAGAAACTACTAAAAAAAAATGATGTAGCCTTTTCAAATTGATACAGTAGTTGTATCTAATACATTTCTTGGATGACTTACACCCTCACCTAACTGGGTTTGGGCTCAAAGGTTCAAAGTTAACATTGCAGTTGTACTATGGTAAATGCTACATTTACTGTTACTATAAAACAAGTAAAGCTTGGGCCACCAAATCTGTTATACAAGTTCACCTTGGGATCTGGAGCTCTGACTATGGGTTTGGAGTCAAAAGGTCAAGGTTAACATTGCCTGTGTCTTATTACTGTACAATGAGTAAAGTTAGGGTCACAAAATGGTACACAGGTTCACCCTGTGACCCTGAAATGTGACTATGGTTTTGGGATCACAAGGTTAAAGGTCAATGTCAAAATGACTTATAAACTATGGCTCAACAACAAAGAAAGCTAGGGTCACCAAACTTGCTACACAGGTTGACTCTGGGACCCTGACCTCTGACTATGAGTTTGGGGTCAAAAGGTCAAACATCAAGGTTAGCATTTCTTATGCCTTATTACTGTACAACAAGTAAAGCTAGGGCCACCAAACCTGGTACACAGATTCATCCTGTGACTCTAAAGTATGACTGTGGCTTTGGAATCACAAGATCAAAGGTCAACAAAGACAGCTAGGGTCACCAAACCTGGTACACATGTTCATTCTGAGACCATAACCTCTGACTACAGGTTTGGGGTCAAAACTTCAAGGTTGGCAACTTCCAGTCTGGACACTATGGTGGTAGCAGCTTAACACTGAAGTTCCCAGATCCCATCCGTGAAAATACCATGAAAATCAGATTTAACGGATTTATGGAAGAGTGAAAATCAAAAGACAAAGTCATCATGCCTAAGGGAAAACAGAAGAGATCGACATTTACCAGGCCAAGACACGCATCGGCCGGAGAATCTGACCTGGAAGACAACAACCACTCGGAAATAGAGGAGCAAAATGAGGCTAGCAACACGGTTAGCTTAAAAACAATACTTCAAGAATTAAGAGAATTTCGCCGAGAGTGTTGGGCCAAATGTCGTGAAATTAAAGACGATATAAAAAGGACAAACAACAGAGTGGACCAGGCTGAGGCCCGAATCATGGAAGCAGAGGAAAGAATAAAAGGGCTGGAAGAAACCACGCTAGAATTACTCAAATGACAGACAAGACTGGAGGCTAAGCTAACCGACCTGGAAGGAAGACTAAGAAGGGACAACATAAGAATTCATGGTCTGAAAGGAGGAGTCAAGGATGGTTTCACCACAATGGCTGCATGCGTGGAAACCATACTGAGAGAGAAGGTGGAAATTCCCCAATCCACCGATTTGAAAATAGAAAGGGCGCACCGTTCATTAGCCCCAAGGCCGTCGGCGGAAGCTCCCCCGCGATCGGTGGTGGTGAAGTTTTCCAACTTCAGAACAAAAGAAGAGGTTTTGAAACTGGCTTTGCAGAAAAAAAGGATTTATGCACCAAGAAAGAAAAGTTTTTGTGGAGCATGACTACGCCCCGGAGGTCCTTAAAAAACGTTGGGAATACAATGATGCTAAAAAGGTACTAAGAGAGAAGAAACTGCGCTTTCAAACTCCATTTCCGGCGAAGCTGAGGGTTTTTTACGGGGAAGAGACGTGTCTCTACAACTCGGCGGAAGAAGCAACCAGGGATATGGCAAGAAGAGGGCTCCCGGTAACGGTGTATAAACCCGCAGCAGACCCGATCGAAAGAATCAAGGCTCAAACGTGGTGCACACAGAGACCCTCAAAATCCATGGGCCAGCAGTGGGAAACTCAGCGCCAGGGCTATAAAGAAAAACTGGACGCTTTCAGGAGGAAATAACGATATTTTTAATCAATCTGCGCATCCAACCTTCCTCCTACAAGGTAACAAACATTAAAGGAGATGCAGAATCAGCAAATATGAAGTGGTAAAACATTTCATGGAACAGTCATAAAATTAGAAACAAATAAGTCTAAAAAAAAAACTTGTTAAAATAGAAATGTGACAATGAACCACATGAACTCTCCACACTAACAAATACTGTATTAACGTGATTGTTTGCTGTGATGGTGGTGGGAGGTTGCGCACAATTTCATAGGGTATAGGCACAAAAAAAAAAAAAAATCTATACAAGTTCGGATTGGGATCTGAAAATCACGTTAAAAACATGGGACAACTTACAGGGGTAAGAGAGGGCCCTCAACACGTAACAAAGTTTGAGGAATTTCCCTCAGAGCCAACACACCAACCACAAGGCTCTTCTAAGGTCACTAAAAAGACCTCAGTTCAGGAAGATCTTTTGACAGTTCTTTGTTTTAAAGTTTTATATACTATGTTCTTTATGTTTTTTATGTTCTTAATGTTCTTTCAGTTTTTGAGTAGCATAAAAGAGGGCCACTATACTGTTATACTAAATAAGACAATACAATGGAGAAACAGAGTGTAACCAAAATAATCTCATATAATGTAAAAGGGATCCTGAAATCCAGTTAAAAGATCCAAGATTCTAGGCAAAATGAAAAAAAGACAAAGCAGGAATAATGTTTTTACAGGAAACCCACCTAACAGACTTGGAGCACACTAAACTTAATAGACAAGGGTTTTAACTGATCTCTTCATCTTCATATAAGTCAGGAAGGAGGAGGGGGGGTAGCGACATTGATCTCAACCAAAATTATATTTGAAAAAAATTCAGAACACAAAGATAAAGAAGGGAGATTTAGCATGGTACTTGGTCGGCTAGAGGGAGAAGATATCACCCTGCTGAATGTATATGCACCTCCAGGGGCTAACTGGAAATTTTATAAAAATGTATTTGACCTAATGATAACTAAAGCCCAAGGTTTAGTGATATGTGGTGGAGACTTCAATCTAAGACTGAATCCATACTGGGATGCATCAGGTAATTCTCCACATCAAAATAACACTCAAAGTAGAAAGACACGGATGCTAATAAAAGAAATGGGAATCTGTGACGTGTGGAGGGAATTCAACCCCAGTGTAAAAGATTATACATTTTACTCAGCACCACATTCATCATACTCAAGGATTGACTATTTTTTTATGTTCAATAGAAACATTGGAAGAGTAAAAACATGTAAAATAGGACTGATGGATCTCTCTGACCACAGTCCGATCTATATGGACTTAAATATCCAAAAATACACAAATAATACATTTTCTTGGAGGTTAAATTCAAATGTCCTGAAAGGACCACTGAAAGATGAATTGGAATCAGATATTCTCAGATATTTGGAAGAAAATGATAATGGAGAAGTATCCCCTTTAATACTGTGGCACGCATGCAAAGCTGTAATAAGGGGAAAGATTATCGCAAAACTGGCACTCCAAAAGAAATTGAGACAAGAAAAACTAATCACATTAGAGTCAGAACTTAAGAAACTAGAAAAAGAGCACAAAGACAACACTCATTCTAATGGCTCGCTCAAAATTAAGGAAATTAAAAAACAAATAAATGAGATCTACACAATAGAAATCCAGAAGAAACTTACATTTCTGAAACAAAAGTACTATGAAACAGGTAGCAAATCGGCAAAATTACTAGCCTATAAATTGAGGAAACAACAAACAGAGAGAGCAATCTACAAAATCAGAGACCCAGTATCAAAGGAAATAAAATTTAGAATTCAGGAAATTCTCAAAAGCTTCGAGAATTACTACAAGAACTTGTACTCCCTCAAAAACGCATCCGAAGCCTTCCTAAATGCATTAAATCTTCCCCAACTTACTGAGTCACAAAATAAAAAACTACTGTCAGAAATACAACCTAAAGAATTAGAAAAAGCAATTATGAAACTTAAAGCTAACAAATCCCCAGGAGCAGATGGTTATACAGCAGAGTGGTACAAAACCTTTAAACAGCAACTATCTCCTCTCCTCCTGAAAACATTTAACTATGTCCTCCGCACAGGGGAAATCCCCCCCTCCTGGAGAGAAGGGGTCATTGCAGTCATACCTAAACCTGAAAAGGATAAACTAGAGTGCTCCAACTACAGACCAATCAGTGTGTTAAATCAGGACTATAAACTTTTTACCGCTATCCTTGCCAAAAGGTTAGAAAATATACTGACAGACTTAATTCATTTAGACCAAACATGTTTTATAAGACGAAGACAGACACAAGATATCATTAGACGCACTTTACGCATAATTCATCATATTAAAAAAAATAACTTAAATGCAGCCATATTGGGATTAGATGCTGAAAAAGCATTTGATTCGGTTGACTGGTCTTTCCTATATAGAATCTTATCCAGTTTCAATTTTCACAACAACTTCATTAGAACTATCCAGGCATTATACAAAAAACCAACAGCTAAAATAAGGATTAACGGTAAATTATCATCATCTTTTGAACTGGAGAGGGGATGTCGTCAGGGCTGCCCCTTGTCTCCACTGCTCTTTGCAATCTTCGTAGAACCTCTGAGCCAATGGATAAGACAGAATCAAAAAATTCAAGGTATTACACTGGGTCAGAAGGAACGTAAAATAGCACTCTTTGCTGATGACATTTTAATATACCTGGGGCAGCCGGACACCTCTTTTCCAGAACTAATCTCAGTTTTTTCAGAGTATGGAGAGTTATCGGGGTACGAATTAAACATGCATAAAACCCAAATTTTAACATTCAACTATGACCCAAATCAAAATTTACTAAGCAAATTTATAACTAACTGGGATGTTGAAGAGCTTGAAATAACGAGGCGATGTGATTCATAAACCAAAGTTTATTATCAGCTCCTCTAACAAGTCTCATCTAGGTGCAGCAGCAGAAGAAGTAAGAGGAAGAACACCTTCGGCTCTACGAACTTATACTCGCACATAACAAAAGACATGCATATCAAAAGCTGACATCCCTCATTATCTTAATCCCCCCATTGTCTTCGTACTCCTCCACCTGGCCCTGGGGGGTCAGGGCAACCCATCCGGTCTCCACCGCAGTGCCTTGGATGCTCTTTAATCTTCACTGGCGGTTGAGACTCTTTGTCCTGTTCTGAGGTGTGAAGTCGCCTTACATATGTAATCACCAAACACTCTCACATGCTTAAACATATGTTGGTTATGGAATATATGATTAATATAGACCACAGCCCCCCCCCCCAAACGACTAAGAAAAGGACAATAGAAAAATTCACAGTTTAAGATAATTATTATGACATACTAACTGCTACACCTCTTGCCACAGAAGAAACTTTCCAGCAGCCATGCTCCTAAGAGAGTTCAGTGGTAATCATAACAGCATAGTAATATCACAAGGCAGTCCTAAACTGTTACAGCACAATTAGTGAACAACTGTTGAGTAGTTTGCTTCAGTCTCTGTGCCGTCTGGGTTTTAATCTTCTCCCGAATCTGCTGTGGGTCCGCTTGGGCGTCCTGCTGGGAACTTCCTGTAAGGAATCTGCAGCTTGGGAAGGAGAGTGATTATTTGTTCCCTGCAGGGGGGCTGAGTCTTTTCTCTTGGGGGGTCTACCCCGCCGAGGTGCTCTCGCCAACCGTGCAGGCTCGTCTCTCAACAAGAAGGCAGGTTTAAGTCTGTCAATGCTGACTGTTTCTTTTCTATCCCCAAAATCAAGCACAAAGTGTTTATCACCAGGTTCCAGCACTCTGAATGGCCCATCGTATGGTGGGCGGAAAGTTGGTTTTAAAGCTTCATGCCTAACAAAAATGAATTCAGCGTTTTTTAAAGCTTGGGGGACAAAAACCCGTGGAAAAGAGTGATGTGCCCGCCCAGGGAGAGAGTCCGGTCCGTTGCTGCCTACAAACCTCGGGGCTGGAAGATGCCCTGGCTCTGGGTTCTCTGGTAAAAATTCACCTGGGAGTCTGAGAGGTTGTGCAAAAACTAATTCTGCTGGAGAGGCGTCTAGATCCTCTTTGGGCGCAGCACGCAACCCCAATAAAACCCAGGGAAGTTTATTTACCCAATTTGTATCCGTTAGTGAGGCTCTGAGGGCGGCCTTTAAAGATCTGTGAAAACGCTCGCATAACCCATTAGCCTGAGGGTGATAAGCGGTGGTGCGGTGAATTGTTGCCCCTAAGCTGCTGGACATGGCTGACCAAAGCTCCGAGACAAATTGAGGCCCCCTATCGGATGTGATGTCCGATGGGACGCCGAAACGTGCCACCCAGTTTGTCAAAAAAATGCGAGCAACTTCCTCCGCTGTGGTTGACGCCAGAGGGACTGCCTCTGGCCAGCGCGTGGTGCGGTCTATCATTGTTAACAGGTGTGTGAAACCTTGGGAGGAAGGTAGTGGCCCCACGAGGTCGACATGAACGTGGTCGAACCTTCTAGCAGGGATTCGAAAAGGCTCCAGAGGGGCTTTTGTGTGTTTGTGTACTTTGGCGCGCTGACAAGAAATGCAAGTCTTTGCCCATTCTTTTACGTTTTTGCGCAGGCCAGGCCACACAAACTTTTCGGCGACCATTTTAACTGAAGCGCGCACACCTGGGTGCGCGAGGGAGTGAATCGAGTCGAAAATACGGCGGCGCCATGCAGCTGGGACTAACGGGCGAGGTCGGCCGGTTGAGATGTCGCATATTAGGGGGGGCACACCGTCGCGTAGACCCCTTTTCTCCAGCCTTAACCCTGTTGGTCCAGACAGGAGTGCGCGCACGTCCGCGTCACTACTTTGTTCCTCTGCCATGGCTGCATAATCTATCCCTGCATGGACTGGGGCCGCGTATGTGTCCGCGTTGGTGAAGAGTTCCGCGGCTGAGGTAGTATAATCTGTCTCCTCGTTCTCTGGCGATGTCACAGCGCGAGAGAGGCAGTCTGCTACCATGTTAAGTTTGCCTGCCACATGTCGAATGTCTGTGGTGAACTCTGAAATCGCAGCTAGCTGTCTTTGTTGCCTGCCTGACCACGGTTCGGAAATTTTAGCTATAGCAAAGGTGAGAGGTTTGTGGTCTACAAAAGCCGTAAAACGCCGCCCCTCTAACCAGAACTGGAAGTGGCGGATGGATAAATGGAGCGCTAGTAGCTCTCTGTCAAAAGTGCTGTATTTACGCTCAGTTTGGTTTAGCGATTTGCTGAAGAATGCCAAAGGTTGCCAGATTCCGCCGACGTGTTGTTCTACAACTGCCCCTATGGCCAGGTCTGAAGCGTCTGTGGTTAGCGCAATGCGGGCCGAGGGATTGGGGTGAACCAACAATGTGGCATTAGCTAGGACGCTTTTTACTTCCGCGAAGGCGTGTTCGCGCTCCGGGGTCCATTCGACCGCGTTGGAAGGTTTTTGTTTTCTGAGCGCGTCATATAGGGGCTGCATGAGCTGAGCTGCGTGGGGAAGGAAGCGGTTGTAAAAATTAACCATGCCCAAAAATTCCTGCAGCGATTTGACCGTTTGTGGCCGTGGGAAACTTTTTACTGCGTGAACTTTGTCTGGAAGTGGGACTGCCCCCTTCGGAAAAACTCTGTGTCCTAAAAAATCAATTTGTGACACGCCGAATTTGCATTTGGCTGGGTTGATTATTAACCCGTGCTCTTCTAGTCTCTGAAAAACCATAGTGAGATGCCGCTCGTGTTCTTCCTCAGACGAGCTGGCTACCAGCATATCGTCGAGGTAGACGAACATGAAAGGGAGGTCGCGTAATACTGCATCCATCATCCGCTGAAAGGTTTGAGCAGCGCCTTTGAGGCCGAAAGGCATCCGCAAAAATTCAAAAAGACCGAAGGGGGTTATTACAGCTGTTTTAGGAATGTCCTCTGCTCGAACTGGGACTTGATGATAACCGCGGACCAGGTCTATTTTTGAAAAAATGCGCGCACCTGCCAGATGTAGTGAAAAGTCTTGAATGTGAGGAATTGGGTAGCGGTCATGCGCTGTTGCATTGTTTAATCTGCGGTAATCGCCGCACGGCCTCCAAGAACCGTCGGATTTCGGAACCATGTGAAGTGGTGACGCCCAGGGGCTTTTCGAGCGTCTGATAATGCCTAATTTTTCAAGGGTGGTAAACTCGTCCCGAGCTATGGCGAGCTTAGTCGCATCTAAGCGCCGAGCTTTGGCGAATACGGGTGGGCCCGTTGTGGGAATGAAGTGTTCGACCCCGTGTTTAGCCACTGTGGCTGAGAATTTTGGAATTGTGAGTGCTGGAAATTGGGTGAGTAGTTGATCAAACTTACCTCCTGCTGTGGTGACGCTAGCTTGCACGGGTGGTGGAGAAAGTCGAGCTGAGCAGGGAATAGAAGCAAAGGACAGTGCATTAACCAAGCGCCTGTTCGCTAGATCAACTAATAACCCATGTGCACACAAAAAATCTGCGCCCAACAAGTTAAAACTCACCGCCGCTACAACAAATGTCCATCTGTAGTTGCGGCCGTGGATGCAGAGGGGCAGGCTCTTTTCGCGAAAAGTGTCGATGATGGAGCCGTTGGCTGCCACCGCTCCATTGCCCCGGGGGCCCATGGCCCAATCTGCTTGGGAGGGCATGACAAAACTTAGTTGAGCTCCCGTGTCGATAAGGAACCGCTTGCCGGTGTGTCCGTCCGTCACACACAAAAGCTTGCTTTTTTCGCCGAGAACTGCCGCTGTTAACGGCTCTCGGCTTCGGCGTTTTCCCGAAATCGTGAGTTTGCAGGGGGGAACGCATTTGCAAGCCTTCTCGGCGAAGCGGTGGTGGTAATAACAAACGTCGCTCCGTCTGTTGCGTCCTGGCCGTGTCGCTGTCACCGCGGGCTGATTCTGCTCGGTGATTTGTGGCTCCTCGTGGCTCCGGACATCAGCGTTGAGGTCTGCGGATGCTGCTGTGGGTGTCTGCTCCTTGCAGGCGTTGACGAGCCGTTGAACTTCGTGAGCCAGCGTGCGGAAGTCTTGCTGGGTGCTGCATCGCATGTTGGCCAGCGTCCCTCTCGTGTGGCGGCAGCGTACTGAGGAATATGAAATGGAAGAGGAAGTTGTCATTGTCCTCTTCTTTAAGCTGCAGCAAGTCCTCCATGAGGGCCTTGGGTCTGCCTCCTCTGTGGCCGTAGACCGCCAGGATCCTCTCGGCTCTCTCCTCGGCTGAGGGGACGTAATTGCTACGATGGTCGCTTTCAGTTCTTTATATTTGTCCTGGGCCGGCGGCCGTTGGATTATGCTCCGCGCATATCTCGAAGTGGCGGCGTCGAGTTTGGCGACGATGTGATAGAACTTTGTATCGTCAGCCGTGATGCCCGCAAGTGCAAACTGAGCTTCAGCTTGCTGAAACCACGAGGCGGGGTCTTCCTGCCAGAAGTCCGGCAGGTTGACGGTGACGGCGTTTGTGTGGACCGTCACTGATGTGCCCGCAGGGTGAGAGTGCCTTGCTTCGGCGCTGGTGCTCGGTTGAGCCCTCTCTATCACTTCTGCCGTGGGGGAACATCGTCCATCTGTTCCCCTGTCTGCATGGGCGCTGGCGTCTGCCTGGGTCACCACAGATGAGTCGATCGTGGGGGAACGCCTCTGGTCCATTCTCGCGTCAGGGTCACCAGTGTAGAGGAGCTTGAAATAACGAGGCGATGTGATTCATAAACCAAAGTTTATTATCAGCTCCTCTAACAAGTCTCATCTAGGTGCAGCAGCAGAAGAAGTAAGAGGAAGAACACCTTCGGTTCTACAAACTTATACTCGCACATAACAAAAGACATGCATATCAAAAGCTGACATCCCTCATTATCTTAATCCCCCCATTGTCTTCGTACTCCTCCGCCTGGCCCTGGGGGGTCGGGGCAACCCATCCGGTCTCCACCGCAGTGCCTTGGATGCTCTTTAATCTTCACTGGCGGTTGAGACTCTTTGTCCTGTTCTGAGGTGTGAAGTCGCCTTGCATATGTAATCACCAAACACTCTCACATGCTTAAACATATGTTGGTTATGGAATATATGATTAATATAGACCACATGGGAGATGGAATCTATGAAATATCTGGGGGTCAATATCCTGAAACAACTCAACAAAATTATAACACTAAACTATGATCCACTGATGGCAAAAATAAAATCTGATCTAGCAAGATGGAATACGATACCATTCTTGCAGTCAAAATGAACATACTTCCACGTCTTCTATACCTTTTCCAAACAATACCGGTAGAACCTCCCAAAAAAACATGGCAAGAACTGGACAGAAGGATCTCAAGATTCATATGGCAGGGCAAGAGTCCTAGAATCAGATAAAGAACCCTACAGCTAAACAAAGACAAAGGTGGGCTCACGCTTCCAAATATCAGGGACTATTTTAAAGCCGCGCAAATTAAAACTTTAGTAGAGATATGTAACCCAGTCTACACTGCACAATGGAAGGAGATAGAATGCCAAATAACAACTGACATTCCCCTACAGGCGATAATAGGGAACAATGCCTTACCTCAACTTTTGAATAACACTAACCCGTGGATAGAGACCCCGCTAAAAATTTGGTTTAAGATAGTCAGAGAGAATCAAACTAAAGAACCCTATTGATTATTGCAATGGATTTCCTATGATCAGGACTTTACTCCTAATAAAACAGACACTAGATTTAAAAAGTGGAAAGAGAACGGACTGATAAAATATTACGATTTTTTTAAAGGGCAAACTTTAAGAAGTTTTGAAGATTTGAAAAAACAAGGTCTAGTAAATCAAGACCTTTACAGGTTCTTTCAGCTTAGACACCACATAAACAAAATACTTAAAAAGGAGGATTTGGAAGGGGCCCAGTCAGGCGTTCTGAAGGTTTTCTTAATGGCATATAAGGGGATCCCAGGGATCAGATAAATTTCTAAAATATACCATGGTCTTCAAGATTTAAAAGGAGACAACACATTATATATAAAAGAGAGATGGGAAAAAGAGGGGAATTTCACTTTACAACTGGAAATATGGGAAAAGCTAAATAAACAACAATGGAAACGTACTTCATCCCTGCTGTGGAGAGAATTTGGATGGAAAAATTTGGTAAGATTTTTCAGAACACCTGCACAAAACAAATTTACTCGTAAAGGGTTGAATTGTTGGCGCTTGTGTGGTGAAAAGACTGCAAATCATTTTCATGTGTTTTGGTCATGCCCAGTTATCCACCAATATTGGACCAATGTACAGACAATATTGGGGAAAATATTCAAAGTAACAGTTCCCTTTTCTTTTGTAACTTTGTATTTGGGTTTACTACCGGAATCACTGGAAAGACGAGGAGAAAAATACTTATTCACTGTTTTAATATTGGCAAGTAAAAAAGCTCTAACAAAAAAATGGATGTCGAAAGACTGTCCTGCACCTGAAGATTGGATTAACGTGATTCAGGACATTTATTTGATGGAAAAGTTGACATTTGCACTGAGACAGGACATGGATGGGTTCTGGAACTTTTGGCAACCCTGGAACTCATATGTGTCTTCCATCAGATCTAATCTTGTATGCTGCCCCCATGTATCAAGTTAAGAGTTCTCATTACAGCATTTCATGTAAGGGAGTTTGGCTCCCTCTAGTGGTGTAGGGAAAGCATCGTTTTGAACTGATACACAAAGTATTGCACATGCGCAGTAATGATATAACCGGAGGACGGAGCAGAACGCCACTCATTGTACGAGCGCTGTTGATGTTGTTAATTATCGGCGCCTTGGACATCATTAGTCTGTGAGTATGTGCATGGTTTGACAGTGTTAACAGCTACAATGAGAACTGCATGGCTGCATTGGTGTATTTTAAGTGATCTGACTCTAATCCTACCAGTCATTGTTATCAAGCTAAGCTAGAGCTAACACTATCATGTGCTAAGCTAAATACGGTGACCATATCATTGACGGCGTGTATATGTTTACTTTGTTGCAGTTTTACACGGATGTTGGAACAAATGTAAATGGATGTAAAACCCAAAAGACGAGTGTACATCACGAGTTCCTTGTGGGGCAGCTTCAATAAACGAGATAAAAGGAAACATCTTGTCATCATTGAGGCCTACACCACACGTGTTAGCTCGCTGTCTACTAGTCGAAAACTGGGAAACTCGATAGGAGGGCAGTAGAGTAAAAAGACTAACAGCGCGGCGGGCCCGATAAACAATCAACAAACAGCAAATGAGCCTCAGGGCAGGAGAGCAGCACCAGTCAACTCCCCAACTCAGAAGTGGAGTTATGGAGACGGGGCACACAGCTCCCTTGGCTACAGCTGCACGAGCTAGCTCATTATACTCACGTAGCTTCAAGTCAAGCAAGGCTTCTTCAGCTACCTCCTCAGCCATAAGAGCTAGAGCCAAAGCAGATGCTGCACGAGCTGAATTAGCTTATTCAGAGAAAGAAGCAGCCCTCATCACACAGAAAACTAATCTTGAAGCACAAATGCACATTTTGAACCATCAGAAGGCTGTTGCAGCTGCAGAAGCTGAAGCTGCGGCCTATGAAGAAGCAGAGGAATGTGCAAGAAGTGAATTCAGCCAAGCATTAATGGACTTGCCAGTTGGCTCAGCACAACACACATCTGAGTATGTACAGAAGCACCTTAATATGCGCTTTGAGGAAACTCCATTTAAAACTGATCCAGCCACCCCCTCTAAGATCCAGTGTGAACAGTTTGAAATGGCCACAAATGTACCATTCATCTCATCTAATGCTGCAGATGGTAAGAGCAGGGTCAGTGTCAACATGGAGGAGGAGCATGGAGCTGCAGAGACAATTAGTCCCCCGACGTTACAACCCTATTATGCCCCCGCAACACATTACACGGAAGCACGAAGCATTCATGATCTGACCAAATACCTCACACGCCGGGAGATGTTGAGCACGGGACTCCTACATTTTGATGACCTTCCAGAGAATTATTGGGCATGGAAAGCATCTTTCCAGAATGCCACACAAGACCTCAGCCTCGCACACCACGAGCAACTGGATCTGATGATAAAATGGCTCGGCACAGAATCAGCAGGACAAGCAAAGAGGATCCGCTCTGCACATGTCTTCAACCCAAAGGCAGCCCTTAACTTAGTCTGGGAAAGGCTAGAAGAGTGTTATGGGTCACCCGAAGCAATAGAAAATGCACTGCTAAAAAAGCTTGATGATTTTCGCAACAAAGATGCACTCAAGCTGAGAGAACTTGGTGACGTTCTACAGGAACTCGAATGTGCAAAGGATGGCGGATACCTACCTGGGCTCGCATACCTGGATACAGCCCGTGGAGTGAATCCTGTTGTCGAGAAACTGCCCTACAGCCTACAGGAGAAGTGGATTGCAGCAGGTGCCAATTACAAAGAAACACACAAAGTCGCCTTTCCTCCTTTCAGCTTTTTTTCCAGCTACGTCAGACGACAAGCCAAAATAAGAAACGACCCAAGTTTCAGTTTCTCTCCACCGGCCCACACGAACACCAGAGTTGAAAAAGCCCCCAAGTTCGCCAGTGAGCACCTCATCAGTGTCCACAAAACAGACATCCCACCAGCTTCACCCGCAGCTACAGGTAACCACACACGTGAAAGAACAGAAAGCCCAGATAAACAATGTCCCATACACAGAAAGCCACACCCATTAAAGAAATGTAAAACATTTAGAGCCAAACCAATAGAAGAACGCAAACTGTTCTTGAGAGAGAATCACATCTGCTTTAAGTGTTGTGGCTCCACTCAGCATCTGGCAAAAGACTGTAAACAGTCAATCCAGTGCTCTGACTGTGGTAGTGATAGACCTGTAGCAGCACTACATCCTGGCCCCTCTCCTCCTCCCATGGAGCCTCAGGAAGCTGAGACGGATCATGGCGGGGAGTACCATGATTATGAGGGCACACTAGTCACGTCTAGATGCACAGAAGTTTACAGTAATGCAGAAAACCCACGATCCTGCTCAAAAATTAGCCCTGTGTTAGTTTATCCTGCAGGACACAGAGAAGAAGCCCAGAAAATGTATGCAGCGCTCGATGAACAAAGCAACAGATCACTCGCTAAATCAGAGTTTTTCCAGCTGTTCAACATTAGAGCACCTTCCGACCCTTACACACTGAAAACGTGCTCAGGAGCTACTACGGTTTGGGGGCAGAGAGCTCCAAACTTCATGATAGAATCAATGAATGGAAAAGTACAGCTCCAGCTTCCAAACTTGATCGAGTGTGACATGATCCCCGATGACAGGAGGGAGATCCCATCTCCAAAGGACACACTTGTGCATCCACACCTGAGAAAAGTCGCAGACAAGATTCCACCTGTAGATGAAAGGGAGGGACTTCCGAGTCACACAGTGATTTTTCAAACAGTGTCTCACTGTCAACACGGTATTGCTATTCTCATATAAGAAGTCAGTGATAGATTTGACTGGACACTTAATAATGATTAGTAATTAACGATTACTAGAACACCTTTGAAGTGGAGCGACACATCCAGTGAAACATTGGGAGTGCAGTTATCGTGGAATATAGTAATGCTGTAGAGACTGGGTTAATCATCTCAGACTGGATGCAGAGGGTAAACAGAGAAGGACAGTAGCTATGGAGATTATGGTGAGGTAGCAGGAAGAAGGAGTTGGGGGGAGAAGGGATGAATGTATTGTGATGTGAGATGTCATGCAGATGTGAGATGGGCAGTTGGTATAAAAGGAGAACCCCTGGTGTATTGAGACATGCTTTTTCTGTGTATGACTGATGTGAGAGTGAATAAAGTTGTCTGCTGTATAAATCAGTCACGTTATTTACACTCTCCACACTGGTGACCCCTTGACTAATTATGGAACACGGGGCAAGAACCCCGGAGTCGGCCCGGACGGGAAGCCCCAGCAACGCGGCAAGCATCCCAGAGACGGCCCGGACAGGAACCCCCAGCAACGTGTGCGCTGTTTCAGTCAAACTACCGGACTTTTGGCTGCATGACCCACGGTCTTGGTTCCATCACACCGAGGCTCAGTTCGCCCTCCGGGGAATAATGGCAGACGACACCAAATATTACTATGTGGTTGCAGCGCTGGACGCTCGCACATCTCAGCAAGTAGCGAGCCTGCTCCAACAGCCTCCACCCCACGACAAATACGGGGCTCTCAAGGCTGCGCTGACCCGGTGCTACACTCTCTCGGACTGTGAGAGAGCAGAGAGGCTCCTGAGGCGCTCCTTGATGGGCACGGACGATGGGCATTTTCTGTTTGCCCACCTTTTCCTCCGGAACCTCCCAACAGAGGCGAGAGCGGTTCTTGCCAATTCGCCGTTGCTGGCAGCGCGTGAATACCGTGCGCTAGCCCAGGAGGCAAATCGGATCATGGTCACCACCAGAGCCCTCACAGTGAACGCGGCGGCGTCAGAACCCAGCGAGACGACTAGCGGAGGTGAGGACCCTCCGACGGTAGCGGCAGCGGAGGCCAGGAAGCACCAGAGAGACACGCTTTGCTTCTACCACCACCGCTTTGGAGAGAACGCATGCAGATGTGTGCCACCGTGCCAATTCAAGCGCTCCGGAAACGCCAAGGCCAGCAGTCGGTAGCAGCTGCGACCGCCAGTGATGAGAACAAGCTGCTCTACGTGACGGACTCGCGCTCGGGGAGACGGTTCCTCGTAGACACCGGAGCCTAGAAGAGCATCATCCTGCCGTCCTACGCCGACCAGCTAGCAGGAGCTAGCGGCCCCGGGCTGGTAGCAGTGAACGGCTCGGACATTAAAGACTTTTGGTGAGAGAACACTGACCTTATCCCTACATGGCCGCATGTACGAGTGGACTTTTGTCATAGCAGCACTGAGTTTCCCAATCCTGGGAGCTGATTTTCTGTGTGCACATGGGTTACTAGTCGATGTTGCTATTTTGATTCTCTCCCCTGTACAGCTCGAGGGGCGGGGCCAATAACACAAGCCAACGTCACAGCTCCAGGCGGTAAGTTCCACACACTGCTCACTCAGTTCCCAGCAATCATGGTCCCGATGTTTTCGGCGGCCATCGCTAAACACGGGGTGGAACACTTTATCACCACCACCAGGCCGCCCGTTTTCGCACGACCTCGACGCTTGGATGCAGCTAAACTGGTCATAGCGCACGAGGAGTTTGCCAACCTGGAAAGGTTGGGCATCATCAGGCGATCGAACAGCCCATGGGCATCCCTGCTACACATGGTCCCTAAGGCCGAGGGATCGTGGTGACCGTGTGGAGATTTCCGCAGATTGAATAACTCCACAGTGCACGACCACTACCCGATTCCCCATATTCAGGATTTTTCCGTTCACCTCGCCGGAGCACGCAGTTTTTCTAAAATAGACCTGGTCCGCGGTTACCACCAGGTCCCAGTGTGCGTGGTGGACATACCCAAAACAGCGGTAATAACTCCATTTGGCTTGTTTGAGTTTATACGCATGCCCTTCGGATTAAAAGGAGCAGCACAGACATTCCAAAGCATGATGGATGCGGTGTTGCTCGATCTCCCGTTTGTGTTCATCTACCTGGATGATATCCTGGTGGCCAGTGTGTCCAAGGACAAACACGTAACCCACCCCAGGACGGTTTTCCAGAGGTTGGAGGAGCACGGGTTAATAATCAACCCGGCGAAATGCCAGTTCGGCGTGACGGGGATTGATTTTTTTGGGGGCACCGCGTCTCACCGGAGGGAGCGATACCCTTGCCCGACAAAGTGTGCGCCGTGGCGAATTTTCCCCGGCCTCAGACGGTCAGGGCGCTGCAAGAATTTTTGGGGATGGTTAACTTTTATAACCAGTTCCTCCCCTGCGCAGTTCAACTCATGCAGTCATTGTACGCCGCGCTCAAGAAACGGAAACCCGCGGACAGAGTCGAATGGACTCCGGGGCGAGTGCGGCCCGGATAGCGCTCACTACCGACCTCGGACGTGGCCATAGGGGCTGTCATGGAGCAACGTGTCGCTGGTTCCTGGCAGCCGCTCGCTTTTTTCAGCAGGGCTTTGCGCGACAGTGAGCGTAAATACAGCGCGTTCGACAGAGAGTTGCTGGCTCTCCACCTGGCCATACGCCACTTCCAGTTCTGGCTGGAAGGGCGCAGCTTCACCGCGTTCGTGGACCATAAGCCGCTAACATTCGCGATGGCTAAGGTTTTGGAACCATGGTCGGGCCGGCAGCAGAGACAGCTGGTCGCGATCTTGAAGTTTATGACCGATATTCAGCATGTGTCGGGTAAACTGAATGTGGTGGCGGACTGCTTCTCGCACGCAGTAGTGGCCCCGGTCTGCATGGGGATAGATTATACAGCCATGGCCGCAGAGCAGATCGGTGATACGGACGTGTGCGCGCTCCAGTCTGGACCAACAGGGTTAAGGCTAGAGATCAGAGTACTGCAAGACGGCAAGCCCCCCCCAATCTGCGACGTCTCCATGGGACGCGTGCGCCCGGTGGTCCCAGTCGCTTGGTGCTGCTGCGTGTTTGAGTCAGTTCACGCTCTGGCGCACCCAGGAGTGCGCGCGTCAGTCAAAATGGTGGGAGCGAAGTTCGTGTGGCCAGGCCTGCACAAACAAGTGAAAGAGTGGGCTGCAGCCTGCGTAGCATGCCAACGAGCCAAAGTACACAGACACACAAAGGCTCGTTTGGAGCCGTTTCGTGGGCCCCCTCCTGCCATCGCAGGGGTGCACGCACCTTCTGACAGTGGTGGACCGCACCACACGCTGGCCAGAAGCAGTCCCGCTGGCGGCAACCACGTCCGCGGACGTGGCGGGCGCTTTTTTGACGACATGGGTGGCACGTTTTGGAATCCCATCAGACATCACGTCCGATAGGGGCCCTCAGTTTGTTTCTGACCTCTGGTTCATGATGGCCCGTAGCCTGGGTGTTGCAATTCATTGCACAACCGCATACAACCCACAGGCCAATGGGTTATGCGAGGGTTTTCATAGATCACTGAAAGCAGCGCTCAGGGCTTCGCTGACGGATGCAAATTGGGTAGACCGGTTGCTGTGGGTTTTATTGGGGTTGCGTTCCGCACCAAAAGAGGATCTGGAGGCTTCCCCGGCGGAGCTTGTTTTTTCTCAGCCACTGCGGCTGCCCGGGGAATTTTTGCCAGATAATCCCGCGCCGGACAACTGTCCGTCTCAGCGTTTGCAGCATAGCGCAGACACAGGCACGCTGCCGGGCCCGGCCCACCACTGTTTTCCACGCGCTTTTGTGCCAAAAACTTTGAAGAACGCGGCGTTCGTGTTTGTCAGGCACAATGCCCACAGCCCTCCATTGCGCCCACCCTACGATGGCCCGTTCAGAGTGCTGGAAACAGGGGACAAACATTTTTTTGTTACACTTGGGGGGTCATCGGGAGAAAATATGCATAGACAGACTTAAGCCCGCCTTTGTGGTGGCGGACGAGCAAGTGCTGTTGGCTCAGGCCCCTCGGCGTGGAAGACCCCCATTGAAAACTCCCCAGGTAAACGATTCATCAGAGCAGCCACATGGGCAAGTCGAAGGTTTCCCCCCCTCGCCATGGCCCACCCACAGACAGACACACCCCCAGTAGCCCCCCACCAGCACAGCAGCGCCACAGAGGTGGAAAACCCCTGTTACAGCAGATATGGGAGGAGACTGAAGCCAAAGGGATGTGAGGACTGAAACTCGGTCTGACATTCTGGGGGGAGGGGGGGGGTAGAGACTGGGTTAATCATCTCAGACTGGATGCAGAGGGCAAACAGAGAAGGACAATAGCTATGGAGATTATGGTGAGGTAGCAGGAAGAAGGAGTTGGGGGGAGAAGGGATGAATGTATTGTGATGTGAGATGTCATGCAGATGTGAGATGGGCGGTTGGTATAAAAAGAGAACCCCTGGTGTATTGAGACATGCTTTTTCTGTGTATGACTGATGTGAGAGTGAGTAAAGTTGTCTGCTGTATAAATCAGTCTCGTTATTTACACTCTCCACAATGCCTGCAATCTCTGCTGTCCAATGAAATTGCTTGGTCAGAACTAACTGTTGTATAATACTCATAAGTATTCTTAACTTCCAACATATTTTTGGATATATTTCATATTTGTGCATCGTCCAGTGCACCTGTATTGTTATATTCCTGTACAAATGGCAATAAACTATTCCATTGTAATGTGGCACACATATTTGAGTTGCTTAGGCTGCATATGTATATTACTGTTGCCCACGTCTCAGAATGAACAATAAGTCTGGGTCTCCTGGGGATAACAGGAGGGTGCGAAATGTGATCTTTAGAGATGGCCTTGAGAGACTTCCTGACCACCAGGGTTTTAGGTGGAGAGGAGAAGACCTGGGGGATGATGTATTGTGTCTTGGGATTTAAAGACAATGTGACTCTATACTTTGATGTCCCGGGTATAAAAAGGACAGATGTGGGAGGATGGGTCTCTTGTTCTGTTTGGAGGATGTTGGAGACAAGTGAATAAACCTGATTTGAGAAATAAACTCAGCCTCATCTTTTCACGCTCTCCACACTGGTGACCTTAAGACGCATCATGGACAAAAGAAATTCCCCCGAGCCGGACTCGCCAGGAACCAGCCAGGTGAACGCAGTCTCAGTCAAACTACCAGATTTCTGGCAGGACAATCCGGACTCCTGGTTCCTCTTGGCCGAAGCTCAGTTCGCTCTCCGGGGAATAACGGTAGATGACACGAGATTCTACCACGTTATCGCCAAGCTCGACAACCGCACGGCTCGTCATGTGCAGAGCCTGGTGCAGCGCCCACCGGCCGAAGACAAATACGGCAGGTTGAAGGCTGCGCTCATCCAGCGTTTCACTCCCTCAGTCCAGGAAAGAGCGGAGAGACTCCTGGCCCTGTACGACTTGGGAGACAGCACACCCGTCGACCTGATAGAAGACATGCTGAGGTTGAGGGGCTCAGACGGCGACGACCTGCTCTCCACCCACATTTTCCTGAGATCCCTACCGTCAGAGACGAGAGCGACCCTGGCCGGTTCACCGTTGTTGGCCCAGCGGGACTTCCGCGCGCTGGCCCAGGAGGCACAGCGGATTCTCAACGCCAGCAGACAGCGCGCGGCCACCGTAGCAGCGACAGGACCCGACGCGAGGGCTGGAGATGGCAGGTGGCCAGAGGCGGCGGCAGACCCGCCGGCAACGGCAGCGGTGAAGGCCAAACATCGCGGAGGAGATGACCTCTGTTTCTACCATCGTCGCTTCGCAGAGAGGGCATGCAAGTGTATACCACCGTGTCAGTTCAAGAGCTCGGGAAACGCCAGAGCCGAGGGTCGGTAGCAGCCGCGGCCCTCGGTGAACAGAACAAGCTGCTCTACTTGACGGATGCGTGTTAGGGGAGGCAATTCCTCGTGGACACAGGCTCCCAAGTGAGTTTCATCACGCCAACCTATGCTGACCGGCTGGCAGGCCCCGGGAGTATCGGAGCATCAGCAGCGAACGGCTCAAGTATTAAGACCTTCGGTGAGAAGACTCTGCTTCTGTCCCTGCAAGGCCATACTTTTGAGTGGACTTTTATTATAGCTGTGGTGAGCTTCAACATGTTAGGGGCTGATTTTCTGTGCTCACATGGGTTGTTGGTTGATCTTCCCAATAGACGCTTGGTTAATGCACTCTCTTTTTACTCTATTCCCTGTGCAGCTCGAGTGACCCCGCCCACAGCACAAGCCAACGTCGCTACGGCAAGCGGTAAGTTCCACACACTCCTCACTCAGTTTCCAGCACTCACGGTTCCCACATTTTCAGCAGCCGTCACTAAACACGGAGTGGAACATTTTATTACTACCGCCGGTCCCCCCGTTTTTGCAAAAGCTCAGCACTTGGATGCAGCTAAACTGGCCATAGCGCGCGAGGAGTTCGCCAACCTTGAGAAAATGGGCATCATCCGGCGTTCGAACAGCCCATGGGCTTCCCCGCTTCACATGGTCCCTAAGGCTGACGGCTCGTGGCGACCTTGCGGTGATTTCCGCAGGTTGAACAACGCTACAGCGCACGACCGCTACCCAATCCCCCATATCCAAGATTTTTCCGTTCATCTGGCGGGGGCGCGCATTTTTTCTAAAATAGACTTGGTCCGCGGGTACCATCAAGTCCCAGTACGCGCTGAGGACATACCCAAAACAGCGGTAATAACTCCGTTTGGCCTTTTCGAGTTTTTGCGCATGCCGTTCGGGCTTAAAGGCGCTGCGCAGACGTTCCAACGCATGATGGACGCGGTTTTGCGCGATCTCCCTTTTGTGTTCGTCTACCTGGACGACATTTTGGTAGCCAGCGCGTCCGAAGAGGAACACGAAAAACACCTCACGGCAGTTTTCCGGAGGTTGGGACAGCACGGGTTAATAATCAACCCAGCGAAGTGTCAGTTCGGGGTGACGCAGATTGATTTTTTGGGTCACCGCGTCTCTCCAGAAGGAGCAGTTCCACTGCCGGACAAAGTGCGCGCAGCAACAAATTTTCCCCAGCCACAAACGGTCAAAGCATTACAGGAGTTTTTGGGAATGGTGAATTTTTATAACAGTTTCCTCCCCCGCGCAGCGCAGCTCATGCAACCACTGTATGCCGCGCTAAAAAAACAAAAACCCACAAATGCAATCGAATGGTCCCCGGAGCGGGCGCGCGCATTCTCGGAGGTCAAAACAGCCCTGGCAAACGCTGCGTTGTTGGCACATCCAGACCCAACGGCCCGCATAGCGCTCACTACTGACGCGTCAGATGTGGCCATAGGGGCGGTAGTAGAGCAGCATGTTGCCGGGGCTTGGCAGCCGCTTGCCTTTTTCAGCAGGACTTTGCGCGATAAGATAAGATAAGCCTTTATTAGTCCCACAACGGGGAAATTCCAGGATTGCAACAGCACAGGGATAGCAACACTCAGAGCAACAATCAGAAGGCAAGAAAAAACAAGCAAGCAAGAGCAGCTAATATACATATGTACATATTACTATAAAATATATATATACACACACACACACACACAGACACACAGTGCAGAGCATTGTAGCTGGATGGAATAAATATATGAATATATGAACACACAGTGCAGAGCATTGTAGCTAGATGGAATAAATATGTAAATATATAAACACCCACAGTATGGAGCATTGCAGCTAGGTGGAATAAATATGCAAGTATATAAACACACACAGTGCGGAGCAATGTAGCTAGATGGAATAATATGTAGATATATAAAAACACAGTGTGGAGCATTGTAGCTAGATGGAATAAATATATAGATATATAAATATAAACACACCCAGTGCAGAGCATTGTAGCTAGATGGAATAAATATATAAATATATAAACACACACAGTGCAGAGCATTGTTGCTAGGTGGGATGAAACAGCATAACCGTCTATTTAGTTATCCTACATGGTATGATTATGTGCCCATACATATTCTCACCCTCCATAGCGACCGGTATGTTCCTAGTTGTATGCCGGAGAGGACCATTGTGTAAGTCTATTGCATCTTTTGCATTCAAAAAAAAAAAAAACTATTAGTTTGTTACGTCTTTTTGCTATCTCTGCGAGCAGCCCTGCTTAGGTTGTACAGTCTGACAGCCGTTGGTAGGAAGGACCTACGAAACCTCTCGGTTGTGCACCTGGGATGATGTAGTCTGCTGCTAAATGAGCTCCTCAGTGCATCCAGTATGTCCTGCATAGGGTGGAACTCGGACTCCAGCAGAGATGACAGTTTAGCCACCGTCCTTCTCTCTCCTATCTCCTCCATCGGATCAAGGCGTTGCCCCAGGACAGAGCTAGCTTTCTTAATCAGTTTGTTCAGTCTCTTCCTATCGGCTGCAGTAATGCCACTGCCCCAGCAGACCACTCCAAAAGTGATGGCTGATGCCACCACCGTGTCATAGAATGACTTCAGCAGCGCCCCTTGTACACCAAAAGACCTGAGTCTCCTCAGCAGGAACAGCCTGCGCTGTTCCTTCTTGTAGAGTGCGTCAGTATTGTGTGACCAGTCTAGTTTATTGTTCAGATGAATACCCAGGTACTTGTAGGATGTCACCATCTCGATGTCTGTTCCCTGTATATTTACTGGTGCTGTGAGGGGCTGCCCATGCCTGCGGCAGTCCACCACCAGCTCCTTAGTTTTCCTCGTGTTGATCTGGAGGCAGTTCCGATGGCACCAGTCCACAAAGTCCTGGATAAGCCCTCTGTACTCAGCTTCATCTCCGCTGGAGATGAGACCAACGATCGCAGAGTCATCAGAGAACTTCTGTAGATGGCAATGTGTTGTGTTGTGTGAGAAGTCCGCAGTATAAAGAGTGAACAAGAAGGGAGCCAGCACCGTTCCCTGGGGGGCCCCCGTGCTACTGATGATCGTGTCGGAAACACAGTCCCGGGTTCTCACAAACTGAGGCCGGTTCGTGAGGTAGTCCAGGATCCATGATGACAGGTGCTGGTCCACCCCTGCGCGCAGCAGCTTGTCCTTCAGGATCATCGGTTGGATGGTGTTGAAAGCACTGGAGAAGTCAAAGAACATGATCCTCACCATATTCCCGGGCTTCTCCAGGTGGGACAGAGAACGGTGAAGGAGGAAGATCACCGCATCCTCCACCCCAATGCCATGCTGGTAGGCGAACTGGAGTGGATCCATCGCTGGTTCCACCAGGGGGCGGAGATGAGCAAGGAGCAGTCTCTCCAGGGTCTTCATCAAGTGGGACGTCAAGGCCACCGGTCTGAAGCTGTTCAGGTCTTTGGGGTGGGAAGTTTTTGGTACAGGTACCACACAAGATGTTTTCCACAGCTGTGGTACCCTCCCCAGTTTCAGGCTCATGTTGAAGATATACGTCACAATCCCACACAGCTGGTCTGCACAGGACTTGAGGAGCTTTGCGCTGATGCCGTCCGGTCCCGACGCCTTCCTCGCCTTGATCTTCCTCAGCTCCGTCCTCACCTGGGTCTTGGTCAGGGTCAGGATGGGGGGCTGTGTGTTGGGAGTGGGGGGGGTGTCGGTGGAGTGGGGAGTGGGTAGCAGGACTTGATTTCTTAGAGGCAGCAGTGGTTGTTGTGCAGACAGGGGGGAGGGCGGTTGGTCAAATCTATTGAAAAACAGATTCAGGTTGTTCGCCCACTCCCTGCCCCCCGTGGCCTGGGGGGAGGTATTCTGGAGCCCCGAGATGGTTTTGAGGTTTCTCCAGACCCCGCTGATGTCGCTCTGTTGCAGCTTGTCCTCCATCTTCTTCCTGAAGCTGTCCTTGCCTTCTCTGATCTTTCTCCTCAGCTCCCTCTGTACGGACTTCAGCATCTCCCTGTTCCCCGACCTGAAGATCCTCTTCTTCTCTCTCAGAAGTGTTTTTATCTCAGGGTTGATCCAGGGTTTGTTGTTTGAGTGACGCCGTATGGTCTTGGTGGGAACGGATTTGTCCACACAGAAGCTGAGGTAGCCCGTGAAGGTGTGAATGAGGCCATCGATGTCCTCACCATGTGGATCGCAGAGCTGCTTCCAGGCAGTGGCTTCAAAACAGTCCTTTAGAGTGTCCATTGTCTCCTCAGACCATAACTCCACAGTGTGCATGGCCGGAGGTTGTCTGTGCACTAGGGGTTTGTACACCGGTCGGAGATGAACCAAGTTGTGATCCGATCTCCCAAGTGGGGGGAGTTGTGATGAGGTGTACGCCTCCTTAGTGTTTGCGTAGAACAAATCCAGTGTTTTATTGTCTCTAGTGTGGCATGTGACATACTGGGTGAAAGTGGGCAGAATGGGAGACAGTGAAACGTGGTTGAAATCGCCTGAGATGAGGAGAAGAGCATCTGGGTGTTCTGTCTGCAGCCTGCTGGTTACTGAATGGATGACGTCACGCGCTGTCCCAGCGTTCGCCGTCGGATTTGCATAAACAACAATGCAGATCACGTGTGAGTGTTCTCTCGGGAGATATGTAGGCCTCATGCTAACAGCTAGCAACTCAATGTCTTTGCTGCAGTGTCGTTGTTTAACAGTGATATGTCCCGGTCTGCACCAGTTGTTGTTAACATACATGATCACTCCACCGCCCCTAGTTTTGCCACTCTCTGGTGTTCGGTCAGCTCGTATCGTGTGAAAACCCTCCAGCTCAATGTTAGCATCTGCTGCTAGTTCAGTTAGCCACGTCTCAGTAAACAAAAGGAGAGAGCACTCCCGGTAAGTGCTATCATAACGGGAGATAGCCGCTAGCTCATCTAACTTTCCCAGTATCGACCGTACATTTCCCATGACAACAGATGGAAGGGAGGGTCTGTACCTTATATTTTTTGTCCTCCGCCTTACTCCAGCCCGGCAGCCGCGGCGTTTTCGCCTCAGTTCTCTCGGTATGTCGAGTTTTTCCAGTGGGACCGGGTGGCGGTTAAATGCTAGCAGCTCTTCCCTGTTATATCGTATCCTGCTATAAACAGTGGCTCCGTCCACCGGCTCAGGAGACATTTGGGATGATCTGTGTGTCCGTGATATAAGTGGGGTGAAAAAAAAAGTGATCAAAAGAGAGAGGAAGGGAAAAAAAAACTCGGAATCGAGCCGCTGTTGCAAAAGGCAGCCGACTGGTGTGGCGCCGAGAGGAGAAAAAAAAATACAGGTATCGAGCTGTATTTTCGCTCGATACCGAGCGAAAATACAGCACGTTCGACAGGGAGTTGTTAGCGGTCCACTTGGCCATTCGCCACTTCCAGTTCTGGCTGGAAGGTCGTCGTTTCACTGCGTTCGTCGACCACAAGCTGCTGACTTTCGCGATGGCCAAGGTTTCGGAGCCGTGGTCAGGCCGGCAGCAGAGGCAGCTGGCTGCAATCTCAGAGTTTACTACCGATATTCAACACGTAGCGGGTAAACTTAATGTAGTGGCAGACTGTCTCTCTCGCGCCGTAACTGCTCCAGTCCGCGTAGGGGTAGATTATACTGCCATGGCCGCGGAGCAGGCTAGCGGCGAGGAAGTACACGTGGCCCCAGTCCGCGTAGGGATAGATTATGCAGCCATGGCCGTGGATCAGGTTAGCGATGCGGACATGTGCGCGCTCCAGTCTGGACCAGCAGGGTTAAGGCTGGAGAGCAGGGTGCTGCAAGATGGTATGCCCCCCCTAATCTGCGATGTCTCCACCAGACGACCGCGTCCGGTGGTGCCGACCGCGTGGCGCCGCCGCGTTTTTGACTCGATTCATTCTCTGGCGCACCCGGGGGTACGTGCGTCGGTCAAAATGGTAGGAGAGAAGTTTGTGTGGCCGAGCCTGTGCAAGCACGTTAAGGAGTGGGCAAGAGCCTGCATGGCTTGCCAGCGAGCCAAAATACACAAACACACTAAAGCCCCCTTAGAGTCGTTTCACATCCCAGCCAAGAGGTTCGATCATGTGCATGTCGACCTCGTAGGCCCCCTCCCGCCGTCACAGGGGTGCACACATCTTTTGACAATGGTGGACCGCATCACGCGTTGGCCTGAAGTGGTCCCACTGGCATCAACCACAGCCGAGGAGATGGCGCGCGCATTTTTAACGGCTTGGGTAGCGCGTTTTGGAGTTCCGTCGGATATTACGTCCGACAGAGGTCCTCAATTTGTTTCCGAGCTTTGGTCAGCGATGGCCCGCAGCCTGGGGGTAACGTTCCACCGCACTACCGCGTACCACCCCCAGGCTAATGGTTTATGCGAACGTTTCCATAGGTCATTGAAAGCAGCCCTCAGAGCGTCGCTTACAGATGCAAATTGGGTAAACAGGCTACCGTGGGTTTTATTGGGGTTGCGTTCTGCACCTAAAGAGGACTTAAAAGCCTCCCCAGCTGAGTTGGTGTTTGCGCAGCCGCTCCGGCTGCCCGGGGAGTTTCTCCCGGATAATCCTGCGCCAGAGTGCCCCCCTGCTCAGCGGTTACTGAGCGACACGGGAGCGAGCACGCTTCCTGGCCCTGTTCATCACAGTTTTCCGCGCGTTTTTGTACCTAAGGCTTTAAAAAATGCGGAGTTTGTTTTTGTCAGACACGATGCTCAGCGCCCAACCCTGCGACCGCCTTATGATGGCCCATTTAGAGTGCTGGAAACAGGTGATAAGCATTTTTTTGCTAGATTTGGGGGGCAGGAGGGAAACAATTGGCATAGACAGACTCAAACCTGCTTTTGTGATGGCTGACGAAGCTGTGCCGTTGGCGAGAGCTCCTCGACGCGGCAGACCTCCCAGGGAGCATTCCCCAGAGCTACCACGGGGATTGACTAACAGTTCTCATCCTCAGATAGCAGATTCACAGCAGGATGGCGCCGCGGGAGTGGTAAAGCCCGCTTACAGCAAGTTCGGAAGACGATTGAAGCCCAAACAGCACGTGGACTGATGTTTGTGATTTTATCATGATGTGCAGACTGTGTTGTATTGTTTCATCTTAGACGTTTGGGGGGGGGGGGGGTCATGTGGCACACATATTTGAGTTGCTTAGGCTGCATATGTATATTACTGTTGCCCACGTCTCAGAATGAACAATAAGTCTGGGTCTCCTGGGGATAACAGGAGGGTGCGA
Organism: Pholidichthys leucotaenia; assembly: GCA_020510985.1. NCBI lineage: Eukaryota > Metazoa > Chordata > Actinopteri > Cichliformes > Pholidichthyidae > Pholidichthys > Pholidichthys leucotaenia. The sequence continues at coordinate 328,466,593 of CM035837.1, forward strand.
AATGTGATCTTTAGAGATGGCCTTGAGAGACTTCCTGACCACCAGGGTTTTAGGTGGAGAGGAGAAGACCTGGGGGATGATGTATTGTGTCTTGGGATTTAAAGACACTGTGACTCTGTACTTTGATGTCCCAGGTATAAAAAGGACAGATGTGGGAGGATGGGTCTCTTTTTCTGTTTGGAGGATGTTGGAGACAACTGAATAAACCTGATTTGAGAAATAAACTCAGCCTTGTGGCTTATATTATTCATATATCCATACCTACATATGTATAGACATAAGTGGAATGTTTAGAGATTGCATATGTAGAATGACCTCATGTCTCAGAGCAGGACAAGAGGTCTCGACCACCAGCGAAGATCAAGGAGCAGACGGAGTCGCAGCGGTGGAGACCTGATCGAACCTCCTGACCACCCAGGGTCAGGTGGAGGAGAGAGAGGACAATGGAGAGGGATTACGCTAATGCAGGATGTCAGCTTTGATATGCAATGTCTTTTGTTGAGTGTGGGTATAAGTATGAAGGTCTGACTGCGCTCGACCGCTTCATTCTGCTTCTGCATCGAGATGAGACATGTTAGGGACTGGAAGCTGATAATAAAACTTGATTTATAAAATCACATCGCTTCTTCATTTCAAGCTCCCTACATTGGTGACCAGAGGTGAGGATGGACCAAAGACGTTCTCCCGCTACAAGCTCATCAGAGGCGACCCAGGCAAACGCCGTCGCCAACGCAGACAGGGGAACGGATGGAAGACGTTCCCCCACAGCAGAATCGTCAGAGAGGGCTCAACCGAGCACCGTCCCCAGCCCCGCCGCGAGAACGGAAGAAAGGCGTTCTCGCCCGGCAGACACATCAGAGACGGCCCAGACAAGCGCCGTCACCGTCAAACTCCCAGAGTTCTGGCAAAACAACCCGAGCTCGTGGTTCCAGCAAGCTGAGGCTCAGTTTGCATTGGCGGGAATAACGGCGGATGAAACAAAATTCTACCACATCGTCGCCAGACTCGATGCCACCACATCAAGATGCGCGCGGAGCGTGATACAACAACCGCCTGCCCACGACAAGTACAAAGAACTGAAGGCGACCCTCATCAAGAGCTTCGTCCCCTCGGCCGAGGAAAGAGCAGGGAGAATTCTGGCGATTTACGGCCACAGAGGACACAGACCGATGGCCCTCATGGAGGACATGCTGCAGCTGAGGGAGGCAGACAATGACAACTTCCTCTTCCAACATATCTTCCTCAGCACTCTGCCGTCGCACATGAGAGGGACCCTGGCCAACATGCGGTGCAGCACCCAGCGGGACTTCCGCGCGCTGGCCCGAGAAGCGCAGCGGCTCATCAACTCCTGCGGCGAACAGATGGCCACAGCAGCATCTGCAGATCTCGGCGCGGAAGCCCAGAGCAGCGGAGATCCGCAGACAACAGAGCAGAGCCCGCCCACCATGGCAGCGACGCGACCAAGGCGCAGCAAGCGGAACAACCTCTGCTATTATCATCAACGTTTCACTGAGAGGGCGTACAAATGCGTGCCCCCCTGCAATTTCAAGAGCTCGGGAAACGACAAAGCCGGGAAACGTTAGCAGCTACGGCTCTCGGCGAGACAAACAAGCTGCTCTACGTGACTGACGGACACTCCGGGAGACAGTTCCTCATCGACACTGGAGCTCAGGTGAGCTTCATCACCCCGTCCAACGCAGACCGAGCAATGGGACCCCGGGAAAACGGAGCGATGGCAGCTAACGGCTCGATCATCGACACCTTCGGTGAAAGAAACCTACCCCTGTCTATTCACGGCCGCAACTATAGGTGGACATTTATTATAGCGGCGGTGAGTTTTAACTTGTTGGGCGCAGATTTCTTGTGTGCACATGGGTTGTTAGTGCATTAACCAAGCGTCTATTTGCAAGATCAACTATCATTTTCTTCTATCCCCTGCTCAGCTCGAGTCTCTCCACCACCCGTGCAGGCCAGCGTCACCATAGCAGGAGGTAAGTTTGACCAACTCCTCACCCAATTTCCAGCACTCACAGTTCCCAAATTTTCAGCGACTGTAGCGAAACACGGGGTTGAACACTTCATCCCCACAACGGGCCCACCTGTTTTTGCCAAAGCTCGGCGCTTAGACGCGACCAAGCTTGTCATAGCACGCGACAAGTTTGCCAGCCTAGAAAAATTGGGCATTATTCGGCGCTCGAAAAGCCCGTGGGCATCACCACTACATATGGTCCCGAAAATCGACAGTTCTTGGAGACCTTGCGGTGATTACCGCAGATTAAACAATGCGACAGCGCATGACCGCTACCCAATCCCTCACATCCAAGATTTTTCACTACATCTGGCGGGTGCATGCATTTTCTCTAAAATAGACCTGGTCCGCGGCTACCACCAAGTTCCGGTTCGACCGGAGGACGTTCCCAAAACGGCTGCAATAACCCCTTTTGGTCTTTTTGAATTTTTGCGAATGCCGTTTGGCCTCAAAGGCACTGCTCAAACCTTTCAGCGTATGATGGATGCGGTATTACGCGACCTCCCCTTCGTGTTCGTCTACCTCGACGATATTCTGGTAGCCAGCTCGTCAGAGGAAGAACACAAACAACACCTCACTACGGTTTTTCAGAGACTAGAAGAGCACGGGTTAATAATCAACCCAGCCAAATGCCGATTCGGCGTGTCACAAATTGATTTTTTGGGACACAGAGTTTCACCAGAGGGGGCAGTTCCATTGCCGGACAAAGTGCGCGCGGTAGCAAATTTCCCACGACCACAAACGGTCAGATCACTACAAGAATTTTTAGGAATGGTGAATTTTTACAACTGTTTCCTCCCCCGCGCAGCTCAACTCATGCAGCCCCTATATGCCATGCTCAGAAAGCAAAAGCCCTCCAACGCGGTCGAATGGACCCCAGAGTGGGAATGCGCCTTCGCGGAAGTAAAAAGTGCACTAGCGAATGCCACATTGTTGGTTCACCCCGATCCCTTGGCTCGCATAGCGTTAACCACAGACGCTTCAGACCTGGCCATAGGGGCAGTCGTAGAACAGCATGTTGGCGGAACCTGGCAACCGTTAGCATTTTTTAGTAAATCTTTAAACCAAACCGAGCGCAAATACAGCACTTTTGACAGAGAGCTGCTAGCGCTTCATTTATCCATCCGCCACTTCCAGTTCTGGCTAGAAGGACGGCGTTTCACGGCTTTTGTAGACCACAAACCACTCACTTTTGCGATGGCTAAAATTTCAGAACCATGGTCAGGCAGGCAACAAAGACAACTAGCTGCAATTTCAGAGTTCACCACAGATATTCGACATGTGGCAGGCAAGCTTAATGTGGTAGCAGACTGCCTCTCCCGTGCTGTGACATCGTCAGAGCGCGAGGAAGCAGATTATACTACCACAGCCGCAGAACTCATGGCCAACGCGGACGCGTACACGGCCCCAATCCACGTAGGGATAGATTACGCGGCCATGGCAGCGGAACAAAGCAGTGACGCGGACGTGCGCGCGCTCCGGTCTGGACCAACAGGGTTAAGACTGGAGGAAAGGGGTTTGCGTGACGGCGTTCCCCCCCTAATCTGCGACGTGTCAACCGGCCGGCCTCGCCCGGTGGTTCCAGCCGCGTGGCGCCGCCGCATTTTTGACTCGGTTCACTCCCTCGTGCACCCAGGGGTGCGCGCCTCGGTTAAAATGGTCACGGAGAAGTTTGTTTGGCCGGGCCTGCGTAAAAATGTAGAGGAATGGGCAAGGACTTGCATGTCTTGCCAACGCGCCAAAATACACAAACACACAAAAGCTCCTCTAAAACCTTTCCGAATTCCAGCCAGGAGGTTTGACCACGTACACGTCGACCTCATGGGCCCACTACCGTCGTCGCAAGGGTTCACACATCTGTTAACAATGGTAGACCGTACCACGCGCTGGCCGGAGGTGGTCCCGCTGGCGTCAACCACAGCCGCGGAAGTCGCTTGTGTTTTTTTAACAAACTGGGTGGCGCGTTTCGGCGTCCCATCGGACATCACGTCCGATAGGGGGCCTCAATTTGTCTCAGAGCTGTGGTCAGCCATGGCCAGCAGCTTAGGGGCGACAATTCATCGCACCACCGCGTATCACCCTCAGGCTAATGGGTTATGCGAGCGTTTTCACAAATCTTTAAAGGCCGCCCTCAGGGCCTCACTAACGGATACAGATTGGGTGAATAAACTTCCCTGGGTTTTATTAGGGTTGCGTTCTGCGCCTAAGGAGGATCTAGACGCCTCCCCGGCAGAATTAGTTTTTGCACAACCTCTCAGGCTCCCAGGTGAGTTCTTACCAGAACATCCAGAGCCCGGGCACCTACCAGCCCTGAGGCCCCTAAGCAGCACGGGACCGGACACGCTCCCCGGACCCGTACATCACTCTTTTCCGCGGGTTTTTGTCCCCCAAGCTTTGAAAAACGCTGAGTTCGTTTTTGTTAGGCACGAAGCTTTAAAACCAACCCTCCGCCCTCCATACGATGGACCATACAGAGTGCTGGAACCTGGTGATAAGCATTTTGTGCTTGATTTAGGGGACAGAAAAGAAACAGTCAGCATTGACAGACTTAAACCTGCTTTCTTTTTGAGCGACGAGCCTGCACGGGTGGCGAGAGCGCCTCGGCGGGGTAGACCCCCCCCAAGAGAAAAGACTCAGCCCCCCTGCAGGGAACAAATAACCACTCTCCTCCCCAAGCTGCAGATCCCTTACAGGACGGTCCCGCCAGGACGCCAAAGCGGGCCTACAGCAGATTCGGGAGAAGATTAAAACCCAGACGACACATAGACTGATGTAAAATTGACAAACAGTTGTTAACTATGTTGTTGGATTGTGCCGTTGCAGTTTTAAGGCTGACTTGTGACATTAATTATACTGTTGTTGTTACCACTGAATTTTTAACAGGATCATGCTCCATAACTTGAAGGTTAACATGACTGCTGAAGACATTTTTTCCTTTTTCCTGTCGAGATGTATAACAGTATAATATGTCATGGATGTTATCTTAAGCTGTAAACTTAATTTGATTGTCCTTTTCTTAGACGTTTGGGGGGGGCTGTGGCTTATATTATTCATATATCCATACCTACATATGTATAGACATAAGTGGAATGTTTAGAGATTGCATATGTGGAATGACCTCACGTCTCAGAGCAGGACAAGAGGTCTCGACCACCGGCGAAGATCAAGGAGCAGACGGAGTCGCAGCGGTGGAGACCTGATCGAACTTCCTGACCCCCCAGGGTCAGGTGGAGGAGAGAGAGGACAATGGAGAGGGATTACGCTAATGCAGGATGTCAGCTTTGATATGCAATGTCTTTTGTTGAGTGTGGGTATAAATATGTAGGTCTGACTGCGATCAGCCTCTTCATTCTGCTTCTGCATCGAGATGAGACATGTTAGGGACTGGAAGCTGATAATAAAACTTGATTTATAAAATCACATCGCTTCTTCATTTCAAGCTCCCTACAAGCCTCATCTTTTCACGCTCTCCACAGTAACTGCTTTTGACCTAGACAAAACAAAAAATCTAATCATAAGCTGCATATATAGAACGCCGGGAACTTGCATTGAGACATTCAGAGATAAATTAGTCGAGCTGTACAATAATATTACTAGTAAGAAAATGGTAGCAATTTGTGGAGATTTCAATATTGACCTACTTAATCCACATCAACAAAATGTAGTTACAGAGTTCATGAACTCTATGTACAGCATGAGTCTATATCCCACAATAACACATCCCAGTAGAATCACAGTTCACTCTGCTACACTTATTGACAACCTGTTTGTCAATGTTCTCGATAAGAAAATAGAAAGTGGATTATTGATAAATGATATAAGCGACCACTTGCCAATCTTTGCACTTATCCATGGCCACACGGGGCCCAACCCAGAAAAAATCTCAAAATCGTTCAGACACAAATCACCAAACGCAATCAGTTCTTTTAAAGAGGACTTGCTGAAGCAAGACTGGACAGAAGTCTATGTATCAGATGTAAATGAAGCCTATGACACATTTATAAACATTGTAACCACTCTTTATGAAAAAAACTGCCCATTAGTTAAAAAAAAGCTTAAACACAAATTTGCTGACAAACCATGGTTAACCAAAGCACTACAAAAGGCGTGTAAAAAGAAAAATTTATTATATAAAGCTTTCATAAAGAAAAGGACAAAAGAAGCAGAGCAACGGTATAAAACATACAAAAATAAGTTAACATATATAATAAGATGCAGTAAAAGAGACTATTACAGTAAAGAACTGGAAAAAAACAAAGACAATATTAAAAATACATGGACAATAATCAACAGTATCCTTGGAAATAAAAGCAGAAATACTAGCTACCCAACTAATATTCCAAAAAATAATAAATCGACTCCGAATGTGAATATAGCTTCACCTGCAGATGAATGTAATAATTTTTTTGTTAACATTGGACCTAAACTGGCCCGAGAAATACCCACTACGGCGCCTACAGGTGATACAATATGCAATAACACTGCTGTAAAAGACACCATCTTCATAAAGAACACAGACGAAAGAGAGGTCATTGAAATTGTTAAATCGTTCAAAAGTAAAACATCTACTGACTGCGATGGTATTGACATGCTACTAGTCAAAACTGTTATCGAATGCATAGTAAAACCACTGACGTATATCTGTAACCTGTCTCTCCAATCAGGTATATTTCCCAATGCAATGAAAATAGCTAAAGTAATTCCGATTTACAAGACAGGCGACAGAGGGGAACTCTCCAACTACAGACCAATTTCACTATTACTGATAGTAATAGTGACTGATCCTCAGTCTGAGGACTGAGGATCGTCACTTCCTTGTGGTAACGTAACGTATCGTCACTTCCTGTTTTGCTGTCTGCCTGTGTGGTTGCTCTCCAGCTATTAGCTATGGCTACTAGCTCTCTTTCCTCTCCTCTGGTGTGCTCTCTCTGTCAGATGTTTAGCTACACCTCTGCCTCTTTTAGCGATAACGGTAAATGTAATAAATGTTGTCTTTTTGAGGCGCTCGAGGCGAGGTTGTCTGATTTGGAATCCCGGCTCCGCTGCATTGAAACACCGTCTGCGCCAGTTAATCTTGACAGACGCCCATTAGCTGCAGCGGAGCTAGCTAGCTTAGGCCCCCCTGTCAGCGGTTCCCCGGCTCTCCTCAGCAGCGAGGAGACTGGGTGGGTGACGGTGAGAAGGAAGCCTAGTCGCAAAGCCCCGGTTCACCACCAACCTGTTCACGTTTCTAATCGTTTTTCCCCGCTCAGCGACACACCCGCTGAGGAAAAAACTCTGATCATTGGCGACTCTGTAGTCAGAAACGTGAACCTAGAGACTCCAGCGGTCATAGTCAAATGCATTCCTGGGGCCAGAGCAGGCGACATCAAGTCAAACTGAAAATGCTGGCTAAAAGTAACTGTAAATACTCCACAATTGTTATTCACGCCGGCATTAATGACATCCGTCTCCGGCAGTCGGAAGTCACCAAACTTGATGTAGAATCGGTGTGTGACTTTGCAAAAACGATGTCTGCCACTGTAGTATTCTCTGGGCCCCTCCCCAATCTGACCAGTGATGACATGTTTAGTCGCTCGTCATCCTTGAACCGCTGGCTGTCTGTGTGGTGTCCTAAAAATGACGTGGGCTACATTGACAATTGGAGCTCTTTTTGGGGAAAACCTGGTCTTATGAGACGAGACAGCATTCATCCCACTTTGGATGGTGCTTCTCATTTATCTAACAATCTGGCATCTTTTTTATCCAAATTTCCAAAACCATGACTACTCAGAGTTGGGACCAGGAAGCAGAGTCGCAGTCTTACACGCCTCTCTGCAGCTCCTCTTCATCCGCCACCCCTCAGCTTAGCCCCTGTCTTCCCCATCAGAGAATCGTTGTCTGCTCCCTCCAAAGTAAATAAAAATATCATGCATAAGCATCCCAAAGTGATAAAGCAAAACATTGGTAAAACTCAAATTAAACATAAAGCCTCTAAATTGAATGATTTGGCCTCTGTTCCTCCTCATAATTTAAAAATTAAATGTGGTTTACTAAATATTAGGTCTCTAACTCCCAAGTCTCTGTTAGTCCATGATCTGTTAATTGATCATCAGATTGATTTAATTTCCCTTACAGAGACTTGGTTAGGGCAAGAGGATTATGTTGGTTTAAATGAATCAACTGTATTGATATGTGAAGTTTATATAGAGTCACCACTAGAGGGCAGTATGACCCTGGCCATGACCTAACTATAAAAGGAGTTGTACTTGAGCCACTGTGCGGTTAGTTGTTGGTTGCAGTTGAAGTGACAAGTAAAAGTCCTAACTGACACCCGGTGTGTGTGCGCCTCGTCATTGCATGGTACCAGGATAAAACTACGAACCGACGACGAAGATGAACGCTCTTCGACAGCCGGACGAGTTAAAGTTGACCGGTAACGTCAACGAGAACTGGAAAGCATTCAAACAAAGTTTTGAACTTTATTCGCTTGCTATCGGTCTCCGTGACGAGGAGAGGAAGATAGCATTACTGCTAACAGTAGCAGGGCGAGCGGCGCTAGATGTGTTCAACACATTCATCTTCACGGAAGAAGAAAAAGGCAAATTCGACGTCGTAATGAAGAAGTTCGACGATTATTGCACACCGAGAAAGAATGAAACGTACGAGAGGTATGTGTTCAGAAAAAGACTTCAGAAAGAGTCAGAGTCCATCGAGCTGTATGTCACAGACCTACGGTTGAAATGTCAGTCATGCAACTTTGGAACATTGAGTGAGTCAATGATACGGGACCAAATTGTAATTGGGGTCCAGGACAACAAATTGCGGATGCAATTACTGAAAGAGACTAACTTAACGCTGGAGGAAGCGATACAGATTTGCCAAGCGTCTGAGAGTACAAAGGCACAATTAAAGACTTTTAGCAGCAAGGAAAGAGAGACTGCTGAAGTCGATGCAGTGCAGCGTGCGAAGCCGAAAGGAACGTTGTATGCAAGGAAAAAAGTTGCAAAGCACGCGCGCGGGAACTGTGAGCGGTGTGGAATGCAACATGCGCCAAAGCAGTGTCCAGCATTCGGGAAGGAATGTCGCAAGTGTGGCAGAAAAAATCACTTCGCAAAGACCTGCTTCTCGAAGAAGAGGGTGCAACTCGTGGAGAAAAAGAGCGACAGCGAAGAGGATCAGTTTTACGTGGACGCCATCGAGGGAGAGACGAGCGCTGACGAATGGATAGTGTGCTTGGAGATGAATGGCACGGACATGTCACTGAAGCTCGACACAGGTGCGCAGGTAAACATCCTGCCAATGAAAGATTTTAAAAGACTGAAAAACAAACCGAAAATAAGAGATAAAAAGATTAATCTGAGAACATATGACGATAAGCCAATACCCACAAAAGGAATGTGCAGGGTTACACTGTCAAACAAAGATAAGACAGTGAATGCATTGTTTGTACTTGTTGATGGAAATAGACAAGCAATTTTGGGTTTAAAAACATGCGATCAGCTAGGTCTGATCAAAAGGGTGAATGTCATTGATACAGACAAGGTGACAGCACGAGAAAATACAGAGGCTACAACAAGTAAGCACAAACACACTGACTGGGTGAAAGAATACAAAGAGGTGTTCAAAGGAATAGGCCGCCTACCAGGCAAACAAAAAAATTAGGCTGAAAGAGAATGCAGAGCCAGTCATACATCCAGCAAGAAAAGTGCCAATAGCTCTTAAAAAGAGGCTGAGAGAAACACTAGACTCACTGATAGCAGACGGAGTGGTCAGAAAAATAGAGGAACCAACTGAATGGGTTAACTCCCTAGTTATAGTGGAGAAGCCAAATGGAGATTTGAGATTGTGCATAGATCCGAAAGATCTAAATAAAGTAATACAGCGGGAGCATTACAGGCTACCAACAAAATCTGACATAACCAGCACAATGAGTGGAGCAAGTTTTTTTTTTTCCACAATATCTTTATTGAACCTTTTTTTTTTTTTAACAAACATGATACAAACAATCAAACACTAACACTAAAGTACTACAAAAAAAAAAAAATGCACTAAAAACACCAACAACCACCAACAAAATCAAGTCTTCAACAATGCTCCTCTGTTTAGTCTAGACAATCCAATACATAAGTATACATATTATGTTCACCAGTTTGGAATTTACAAGGTCCACACACATCATTCACCTTCTTCTTCAAGAGTTATGTTTAAATTTTTTACATAATCAATAAAAGGTCTCCATATATTCTCAAACACAATTTCCTTTGATTTCAGTATATATGTTATTCTTTCTAATGGAAGGTTTGTTAACATCTGTCTTAACCACTGAGTCACATCTGGTCTATGAGTCTTTTTCCATAATAGTGCAATACATTTTTTGGCATTAAGCAAACTGAGGTCTATGAATGTTCTTTCACTTTTATTGAAATTATGCTTTTCTGGGTACAGACCCAACAAAACCAGTTTAGGATTCAATATGATTTGTTTTGAGATTATTTTTTCAATTGTTACCCTCACCTCTTCCCAAAACATTCTTATTAATCTACATTCCCATAAACAATGAAATAGGGTTCCTTTACTTTCCATGCATTTTGTGCATGTATCTGGTATATTTTTGTTATATCTATTTAACTCCTCCGGTGTAACATACATCCGCATTAACCATTTGAAATGTATCAATTTAAGGCGTGCATTTATTGATTTGGTTTGAGCTTCTGTACAAGCCAATTCCCATTGTTCCTCTGAAATTTCAATTTGCAGATCTTCTTTCCAGTAGTTTAATCTTTTCAGTGAATTTTCACTTGAAGATAGTGTCAATGAGTTATAAAACTCTGAAATAATACCCTTTCTTTTACTATCTTTCATCATCATTTTTTCCAAGGATGAATAAATAGGTCGAGTGAGAGCTTTATTTTGATTTGATCGAATAAAGTTTCTAAGTTGAAGATATTTAAAAAAATGTGTTCTATTGAGATTAAATTTGATCCTCAGCTCTTCAAAAGACATTATGTTGTCTGCACATGGCAAATATAAATCCTGAATCTTTTGTATCCCTTTTAAATTCCATACTTTAAATACAGCGTCCGCTCTCCCTGGTTTAAAATATTGATTACCCCATATTGGACTAAATTGTGACAATAACTGTGGTTCTTTTAAATAGTTTTTAGCTTCACACCATATTTTGATCATATGCTTTACAAATGGATTTTTAACTTGTTTTTGTAATTTTTTTGCCGAATCTGAGTATATGAATATGGGAAGAGGTAAAGGTAAATTGTATGATTCCATTTCAGTCCAGTGAGGGAGATCATTTGATGAAAAATAATATGTCATAGACCTCAGTTGTGCCGACCAATAATACAACATAAAATTTGGACATTTCAGACCTCCACGATCAAATGGTAAATATAATAAAGACAGACGTAATCTAGCCCTCCTGTTGTTCCATATAAATTCCACTAACTTTTTTTTTATTCTTGAGAATAGATCTAAAGGTGGTGATAAGGGAATGTATTGAAATAAATAAAGTATTTTAGGTAAAATATTACTTTTAAGTATATTGATTCTCCCGATCATCGACATTGGTAGTGACATCCATCTCTGAGTTAACTCACTGATATCTGACATTAAGGCTTCATAGTTGACACTGGCGACTGATTCTAGCTTAGGCATAATTTGGATTCCTAAATATTTAAACTGATTTACAACATTGAATTGATTTACCTCAGGGGCTGGGTAATTTCTCTGGGTCTCATTTAGCATTAATATTGAAGATTTAGTTTTATTTATTTTATATCCTGATATTTCCCCAAAATTCTTTATTAAATTCAACAAGGTTGGAATTGATTTTTTTAGATTCGACATAAACAAAATTATATCATCGGCGTACAGGGAGATTTTATGTTCTGTTGGTCCAACTTTAATTCCATATATTTGTGAATGTAAACGTATCGCTATCGCTAAAGGTTCAATTGCCATAGTAAACAGTAAAGGTGAGAGTGGACAGCCTTGTCGACATCCTCTATTGATTTTTATTGGTTTTGAAATATTGTTATTTGTTAGGATTTCTGCTGTAGCATTATTGTATATTATTTGAACCCATTTTATGAAATTATTTCCAAGTCCAAACCTTTGTAGGACTTCAAAAAGAAAGGGCCATTCAACTCTATCAAAGGCCTTTTCGGCGTCCAATGATAGGAGAGCTGTATCCGGTGCTTCTTTATTAAAATAGATAATATTAAATAGTCTTCTTACATTATGGAAGCCTTGTCTACCCTTTATAAAGCCATTCTGATCTCGATTAATAATATTTGGTAAAATTTCTTGTATTCGTCTTGCTAAAATTTTACAGATTATCTTAAGGTCGGCGTTTAATAGGCTTATTGGTCTCATATTTTCACATTTATTAGAGGGCTTACCTGGTTTTGGCAGCAGTATAATTAAGGCATTATTTATGTATGATGGTAAATTATTATTTTGAAATGCTTCTAAAACCATTTCCAAAAAAGGTTTTATTAATTTATTCTTAAATTTTTTATAAAGGTCAACTGGAAGACCATCTGGTCCTGCACTTTTTCCTGATTTCATATTATCAATGGCTAGCCCAACTTCTTCTTGACTAATTTTAGACTCCAATATCTCCCTGTTTTCATTTGGAATACACGGTATAGATAGTTCGTTCAAAAACCCATTTAGTTTTGTTAAATCAGGTTCATTTTTGGTATCATATAATTTTTCATAGTAATCTCTAAAGGCTCTATTAATTTCTAAAGGATCTATAACTACCTGTCCGTTACTTATAATACTGGTAATTGGTGTTTTAATTTCCAATTGTTTAATCTGCCATGCTAATAATTTTCCTGATTTTTCACCTTGTTCATAAAAAGATTGTTTCAATCTTAGAAGACTCGAGGCAGCTCTATTCGCTGATTTTTTGTCGTATTCAGCTCTCAAAATCAGTAATTCATTCTCCAACCTTGGGTCACTTCCTGCATACACTTTTTCCTGAAGATTTTTTATTTTATGTTCCAATTTAGCTCTCTCCTCTCGAGTCTTCTTAGATTTTGATCCTGTATAACTAATAATATGCCCCCTAATAAAAGCTTTGAAAGCCTCCCACTTTACACATGCTGATGTTTGTGTAGTATTGATGTCAAAGAACTCGTCTATCTGTTTTTCTATATACTTGACAAATTCCTCATCCTGAAGCCATTTATGCTGAAATTGCCATCTACCTGATTCCTTTGTCAATTTTTTATCTACATATATTAGACAACAGGGTGCATGATCAGAGATCACGATGTTATCATAAAAGCAGTTTTGAATCTTGGACCTTAATTCTGTGGAAATCAAAAAATAATCAATACGTGAGAATGTCTTGTAGGTACTGGAATAACAAGAATAGGCTTTAACTTGTGGTTTCATTTCTCTCCATATATCTAACAATCTCAATTCTTTCATAAAATGATTAATAGTCATCCTACATCCAATGTGCGTACAATCCAGTCCTGTTGATCTATCCACACCTGGATTCAATGTACAATTAAAATCCCCTGCTATTATATGTTGCCCTGTAAGTGATGATAAGATGAGAAATAAATTAGCAAAGAACTTCTGATCATCTATATTGGGACCATATAAGTTCACAAGATTTATATTTTCTCATAGCAAAGAACCTTGAATGATTACATATCTTCCAAATTTGTCTCCAATTACATTTTTCACTTGAAAAGGAACTGATTTATGTATGAGAGTCATAACTCCCCTGGCTCGGGATGAAAATGAAGAGGTGAATACACTTCCCTGCCATCTACTCCTAATTCTTTTAACATCCTCCTCTATCAAATGAGTTTCTTGTAAAAACACAATTCTTGAACCCATGTCCTTTATTTTATTCATAACTTGTTTAAGTTTTTTTAAATTTTGTAGACCTCTGCAATTCCATGAAGTTAAATTAAGATTAACACTTTGGTCCATGATCAATAGAGAGTTTGGGATTACCTTGCAGTGTAAACATGCTCATACAGAGAAGCAAAAACATGAGTGGTTGAACATTCATCCTACAAACTACACACAAACAAATTTCCCCTTCCCACACTTGTGGCAAACCCCCCAAAATCAAAAGAAAAATTCTGTCTCCCGATATAGCCATCGACCGTTCCACACCCACGGGGAACAGCCTAAGCCACTCCTTCTTCATCCTCCCAATCACCCTAACTCTACTGCTTTTAATGACGTAACATTAACTCTCCTCTGTAGTTTTCCAACTTAACTCCAAAATTTTTAACAACTTTGTACATCATAGTTTTTTTTTTTTGTTTGTTTTGTTTTTGTTTTGTTTTTTTTTAATATATAATACAATCTATATTTTGTAAACTTACTATTTACTTCAAGTCAGTCAGATGCCTGTGCAAATGCTTAATTATTCTACCTTATATTTTGTTCATGCTTAGCTCCCACCAGTCTCTTCTTCTTCTTTGATCTTCTTGATGAACTCCTGCGCCTCCTCTGGGGTCTTGAAGATGTGGGTTCTGCCCTCATACGTGGTCAGCAGTCTCGCAGGATAGATTACACCATGACGAATCCCAAGGTTGCGCAGCTCCTTACGTACGGGATCAAACTGCTTCCTCAATTGCTGGATTCCTGTGGCCAAATCTGGGTAGAACCGCACCTGCTGGTCCTGGTGTTTAATCTCTCCTTTTTTAGCTCGTGCAGCGTTGAAGATCTTCATCCTGTCTCTGTTGTTAAGAAACTTCATAATTAAGGTCCTCGGCGGTCCCTTATCTCTCCGTGGGCCAATGCGATGTGCTTTTTCCAGAACCACTGCTGATTGCAACTCCTCGCTGCCCAGCACCTCCGGAATCCACTTTTCCAGAAAGGAACATACGTCCCGACCTTCTGATTCCTCTGGAAGACCCACCAGCCTCAAATTATTCTGTCTCGACCGAGATTCCAAATCCAAAATATTATCTTCCAGAGATTTTTTTTTTTTTTCCAAAGTGCGCACCTTTAATTGAAGACGGGTGACGTCATCTTCAGCACTAGCGAGACGGAGCTCCATCTGCGCCGTTCGTTCTACACAGTCACCCAATTCCTTTCTTATTCCTTCCAACGCTGTCATAATCCCATCAAATCTAGAGGAAAAGTCCGCTCTCATTGAACTCATGGCAGCCATCAGCGCATCTGCGCCATTCCCCGCAGAAATCGCAGCGTTGCCAGCCTCCTCCGCCATATATGGAGCCCTGTTTGCTGCGTCACAGACCTGAAAGTCCGTTAATTTGGACTGTTTCGGCGGCTCGCTTTTTCCTTTTCCTGGTTTTCCAGCCTTAGGCTTCGCCGACATATCCTCGCCCAAACGCTGGGATACGTTCTGTCCCAAATGAGAGAGTTATTTGCCGATTTTTTTTCTCCAGGAGCAGAGCAGAGCGAGACACGTCCGTCCTACGTGGCAGCCATAACCGGAAGTCATGAGTGGAGCAAGTTACTTCACAAAATTAGATGCCAAATCTGGGTTTTACCAAATAGTGCTCGATGAGGAAAGCGCTAAATTGTGCACATTTAATACGCCATTCGGAAGGCATTGCTTTCTACGAATGCCGTTCGGGATTAGCTCAGCCCCTGAAATTTTCCATAGAACTGTGCAGCAATTGTTTGATGGAATAGAAGGGGTGGGAGTTTTTCTTGATGATGTGGTAGTCTGGGGAAAAACAAAAGAGGAGCACGACGAAAGGTTGGCAAGAGTTCTCCCACAGGCGCAAAAGTCAGGTATGAAACTGAATAAGAGTAAGTGCCAATTCGGGGTACGGGAGATTACATACCTGGGAGAGAAATTATCTGGGGCAGGCGTGCAACCAGATCCGGAAAAAGTGCGGGCCATAGCAGAGCTGCCAGTACCGCAGGACAAAATTGACTTGCAAAGAGCCCTAGGGCTAGTCAATTACATGGGGAAATTTATCCCAAATTTATCAGCTAACACAATAGCTCTTAGAAGCTTGTTAGAGACCAATACAATGTGGCAGTGGATGGCAGAGCATGCCAGAGAATGGGAGTGGCTCAAAAGCAGTCTAATACAGGAGCCAGTGTTAAAATTCTATGATCAGGACAAACTGCTAAAAGTGTCCACAGATGCGTCCAAAGCCGGCCTAGGAGCTGTGCTATTGCAAAAACATGACACAGAGTGGTATCCAGTCGCATACGCATCGCGCACCATGACAAGCGCAGAAAAAAATTACGCGCAAATAGAGAAAGAGACTCTAGGTGCAGTGTTTGGATGTGAGAAGTTTCACGAATACGTGTATGGACGGTCAGTAATACTAGAAACAGACCACAAACCACTGATTGCTATCTCACAGAAGCCACTGGGTGACGCACCACCGCGCATCCAGCGTCTAATGTTAAGATTACAGAAATATGACTTGAAATTTGAGTTTACACCAGGCAAGCAACTAATTGTAGCCGATGCGCTGAGTAGGGCTAGCTTGAGCAACACCGGCAGCACAACAGAGGAAGCTGTGCAAATACATGTAGACTCTATTAAGGCACACATGCCAGTGTCAGATGCAAAATGGACGAAGATAGTGAAAGAAACACAAAAAGATGAGAAACTAAAAAAAGTAATGGAACAGATACATCAACCAGGACAGGTTATGATTGACAAGCCTTACCAACACTTTAAAGGTGAACTGTCTGTGTTAGATGGGGTTCTGTTAAAGGGTACAAGGATAGTCATACCTACCTCCATGAGATCAGAAATGGTTAAATTAGTGCATGAGGGGCATTTGGGTATTGAAAAGTGCAAAAGACGTGCACGTGATGTTTTGTATTGGCCCAACATGCACAAGGACATTGAGGCATATGTACAGCGCTGTGAGACTTGCCAGCGCCACAGGTATCAACAGCCAAAGGAGCCTATGAGGCCCCATGAGAAGCCTCAAGGGCCATGGAGAAAAGTGGGCATGGATCTATTTCAGCTTAAGGGCAAGGACTAGCTGTTAGTCATGGACTATCATTCCACCTACCCAGAGTTTGCAGGGTTGAGTGACACAACAGCAGAAAAGGTGATTGCACATACAAAGACAATGTTCGCACGCCATGGAATTCCAATGACTGTTGTAAGCGATAACGGACCACAATTCACGAGTCAGTGCTTCAAAGACTTTGTAGACACATATGGGTTCAAGCACGTGACCTCAAGCCCTCTGTACCCACAGTTGAATGGGTTAGCAGAGAAAGGGGTGCAAATAGTGAAGCGCATACTGAAAAAGGCTGCAGACAATGCAGAAGACCCACATCTGGCGATCCTGAATTACCGAGCATCACCACTAGAGAATGGACTTTCACCAGCAGAAATGCTCATGAACAGAAAACTCAGAACGCGACTTCCATCAGCATCTCAGGTGATGGAAAAGAGAGATGTGAGGCGTGATGAGAGGCAAACTGAACTGTACAACAGAACAGCACGACCTCTGAGACCACTTGCACATGAGGACATTGTGCGAGTGAGATGTGATGGAGAATGGGGACCGCTGGCAAAAGTGGTCAAAGAAACAACTCCCAGATCATATGAAGTCATCACAGAGCATGGGAAAACAATGAGGCGAAACCGACGTCACTTACTGAAAGTGCCTCAGACAAAAATGAGAGTCACAGTGAAACAAGCGACATGCCAATTCCCAGCCAAACCGAACAACCAGAAATGGCTGAGAACCAGAACATAGAGACAGACACTAACGAACAGACTGAGGTGACACAAAGGAGATGCTCACAAAGGCAAATTGTGAAACCGAAAAGATTGATTGAGGAAATGTAAGGAGTACTGAGATGAATGAAAAAAAAAAAAAAAAAAAAAAGTGTTGATGTTGAGATGTAAACAGAAATGGAATTTATTTTGTTTATTGAAATTAGAGAAACAGTTTTAAGTTTATAGTTGGACATGACCTTACTTGGAAAAAAAAAGGGAGATGTATTGATATGTGAAGTTTATATAGAGTCACCACTAGAGGGCAGTATGACCCTGGCCATGACCGAACTATAAAAGGAGTTGTACTTGAGCCACTGTGCGGTTAGTTGTTGGTTGCAGTTGAAGTGACAAGTAAAAGTCCTAACTGACACCCGGTGTGTGTGCGCCTCGTCATTACATCAACTCCCTCTGGTTATTTAAACTGTCAAAATCCCAGAAGTTCTGGTCGTGGAGGAGGAGTAGCAACAATTTACCATTCCAAATTACTAGTTAATGTAAAGCAAAAAACATGTTATAATTCCTTTGAGGGCCTGGTCCTCAGTATTTGGCACTTTAGCAATTTTAGGTTAAACCCAATTTTATTTGCCATAGTTTATCGTCCCCCATCAACCTACTCAGAATTTTTATCCGAATTTGCTGATTTCTTAGCTGATTTAGTGCTGAAATCTGATAGAATAATTATAGTAGGGGACTTTAATATACATGTGGATGTAGATAGTGACTGCCTTAATGTGGCTTTTAATTCAATATTAGACTCGATTGGGTTTTCTCAGAAAGTAGGAAATTCTACTCATTACCTCCACCATACATTGGACCTTGTTCTGACATATGGCATAGAAATAGAAAATCTTGTAGTGTCTCCTCATAACCCTGTACTGTCAGACCATTGTCTGTTAACCTTTGATTTTACCATTTCTGACTATTTGGCTCCTAAAGAAAAATACTATTACAGTAGATGCCTCTCAGATGATGCTGTTTCCAAATTTATGCAGATTGTTTCCTCTATGCCATGTGTCAACACAACGGAAATAAGCTATAGACAGCTTGCTCCTTCTGTAATTGATAACATGGTGGATAGTGTTTCAGCTTCTCTGCATCAGGCTCTAGACTTGGTGGCCCCCTTAAAAAAGAAAAAGTCTAATCAGAGATTTCTAACTCCTTGGTTCAACACAGAAACTCGTAGCTTAAAACAGAAGACTCGTCAATTAGAAAGAAAATGGCGCTCTACTAATTTAGATGAAATCTATTTAGCTTGGAGAAATCATCTTTTAATTTATAAAAAATCTCTTAGAAAAGCTAGAACAAGTTATTACTCTGCATTAATAGAAGAGAACAAGAATAATCCCAGGTTTCTTTTCAGTACTGTAGCCAGGTTGACAAAGAGTCAGGACTCTGTCAATCCTAGCATTCCCTTAGAGCTTACTAGTCAGGACTTTATGAACTTTTTCAATAATAAAATTTCATCCATCAGAGATAAAATCAATCAGATTCTTCCCACAGTTAACTTAAATACTGTAACTACTACAACTCCTTCTTTTGATGTCTGTCTTGATGAGTTTACTCCAATCAACCTTTGTGAGTTAGACAAAATAGTTTCCTCATGCAAACCTTCAACTTGTCTTTTAGACCCTATTCCTACTAGGTTATTTAAAGAAGTCTTCCCACTTATTGGTAGCTTTATTCTTCATATAATCAATTCTTCATTAACTTTAGGCCATGTACCGCAGGCTTTTAAAACAGCTGTAATTAAACCCTTACTCAAAAAGCCAACGCTAGATCCAGGAGCTTTAGCTAACTATAGACCAATCTCTAATCTCCCTTTCATTTCAAAAATCTTAGAAAGAGTTGT
Organism: Pholidichthys leucotaenia; assembly: GCA_020510985.1. Classification (NCBI taxonomy): domain Eukaryota; kingdom Metazoa; phylum Chordata; class Actinopteri; order Cichliformes; family Pholidichthyidae; genus Pholidichthys; species Pholidichthys leucotaenia. The sequence continues at coordinate 328,486,189 of CM035837.1, forward strand.
TGCTACGCAATTATTCGACCACCTGCAGGGAAATGGTTTACTTGAAGAGTTTCAATCTGGGTTTAGAATCCATCATAGTACTGAAACAGCCTTAGCGAAGGTCACTAACGACCTCCTCATTGCATCTGATAATGGACTAGTTTCTGTACTTGTCCTTTTAGACCTTAGTGCAGCTTTTGATACTATCGATCATAATATTCTACTTGATAGATTAGAACACTATGTTGGACTTAATGGAACTTCGTTGCAGTGGTTTAGATCTTATTTATCTGATAGGTTCCAGTTTGTTCATGTAAATAATGAGTTTTCTTTCAACTCAAAGCTTAGTCATGGAGTTCCACAGGGATCTGTGCTAGGCCCTACTCTTTTTAGTTTATATATGCTTCCATTAGGCAACATTATTAGAAAGCACTGTATACATTTTCATTGTTATGCAGATGACACACAATTATACCTGTCAATGAAGCCAGATGATAGTAATCAATTAGCCAAGTTAGAAGCCTGTCTTAAGGAAATCAAAGCTTGGATGACTTGTAATTTCCTGCTATTAAATTCAGATAAGACTGAAGTCATTCTTGTTGGTCCAAAAAACCTTAGAAATTCCTTTCCAAATCAAACTTTCAGTTTGGATGCAGTTACTCTTTCTCTTAATAGCTCTGTGAGGAACCTTGGAGTTATTTTTGATCAGGATTTGTCCTTCAATTCACATATTAAATTTGTTTCTAAGACTGCCTTCTATCATTTGCGTAATATTGCCAAGATTAGGAGCATCTTGTCTCAGAGTGATGCTGAGAAACTGATCCACGCTTTTGTTAGCTCGAGATTAGATTATTGTAATTCTTTATTATCAGGCTGTCCTAAAACATCTTTAAAAAGTCTTCAGCTGATCCAAAATGCTGCAGCAAGAGTTTTAACAGGTACTAGAAAGAGAGATCATATCTCTCCGGTTCTGGCCTCCCTTCATTGGCTTCCCATAGAGTTTAGAATTAAGTTTAAAATCCTTCTTCTTACTTACAAAGCTCTAAACAATCAGGCTCCTTTTTATTTAAAAGATCTGATACTACCGTATTATCCTAACAGAGCACTACGCTCCCAAAATGCAGGACTACTTGTAATACCTAGAATCTCCAAAAGTACAATGGGAGGCAGAGCCTTCAGTTATCAAGCTCCTCTCCTGTGGAATCAGCTGCCAATCTGGATTCGGGAGTCAGACTCGATCTCTGTTTTTAAGATTAGGGTTAAAACCTACCTTTTTGATATAGCCTACAATTAGGGAGGGATCATGTGTTTCTGAACCCTCCCTTAGTTATGCTGCTAATAGGTTTAGTCAGCCGGGGGACCTCCAGTAATGCACTGGGCCTCACTCCTTTCCTCACTCTCTATGAAATATTTTTTTTTGCTGGTCATTAACATTTGTTTGTTCTCTCCCATAGATTGAGTCCCCATCGTGCTGTTTGCTCTCTACATGTCTGTTCTTTTCTTCTTCTCTGTCCCCTCACCCCCCAGCCAGTCGCAGCAGATGACTGCCCCTCCCTGAGCCTGGTTCTGCTGGAGGTTTCTTCCTGTTAAAAGGGAGTTTTTCCTCTCCACCGTCGCCAAGTGCTTGCTCACAGGGGATCACCTGATTGCTGGGGTCTTTCTGCAACTGTGGGGGTTCCCCCCTACAGTTGATAGTGCTATGAGATGACTGTTGTTGTGAAATGGCGCTATATAAATAAAGTTGAATTGAATTGAATTATTACCGCAATTTTCCAAGATACTTGAAAAAATATTCTATGAGAGAATTGACAACTTCATACTGAAGAATGATTTATTGTGTGAGCAGCAATATGGGTTCAGACACAAAAGGACAACAGCATATGCCTTAATGGAATTTACAGAAAAAATATCAACAGCCATTGAAAATAAAGAGTATTCAGTTGGAGTATTCCTGGATCTTAAAAAAGCATTTGATACAGTAGATCACAATCTATTATTAAAGAAACTACAAAATTGTGGTATTAGAGGGGTAGCACTGTCCTGGTTAAGTAGTTACTTAAAGAATAGATATCAGTTTGCATGTGTTAACAGCAAAAACTCAGAGTTACTGAAGGTCACCTGTGGAGTCCCACAGGGTTCAGTTTTGGGACCATTATTATTCAATATGTATATAAATGATATATGTAAAGTTTCAGAAAAAATGGACTTAATATTGTTTGCTGATGACACTAATCTGCTATGCAGTGGAAACAATTTGGAACAACTTCTGGATACACTCGGAAAGGAATTAGGAAAGCTGAAACTGTGGTTTGATTCAAACAAATTAACGCTCAATTTAAGCAAGACAAAATTTATAGTCTTTAACAACCATCACAACTACCCAGTACCCAAACTCAGTGTAAATGGTGTAGAGATTGAAAGGGTATCCGAAACTAAATTCCTTGGAGTAATAATTGATAACAAACTGTGTTGGAAGCCACATATTAATTATATAAAAGGTAAAGTATCCAAATCAATTGCAATATTACACAGAGTGAAAAATTTGCTGAATCAACCCACACTATACACCTTGTATCATTCATTAATACTCCCATACATGACATATTGTAATGAAGTATGGGGAAATACATATAAAACAAACATATATCCACTCTTTATGCTTCAAAAGAGAGCTATTAGAATAATCAACAAAGCAGCTTACAGGGAGCCAACAAACCCACTTTTTCTTAAACAAAAAACTCTCAAGTTGAAAGATCTGATCGACTTTAAAACCGCAATAATAATGTTCAAAGTGAAGAATCTATCACTGCCCGCAAATATCCAAAAGTTGTTCCAAACAAGGGAGAAACGATATCACTTCAGAGGAACATGTATATTTCAAAAGCCTACAGTGAGAACAACCACCAAGCAACACTGTATTTCAGTGCAAGGAGTCAGATTATGGAACGATTATGGACCTGAATTAAAATCATGTACAACGCTTGGACAATTTAAACAAAAACTAAAGGAAGAAATACTCCAAACATATTTACAAAACGACATGTAAAATCACATAAGGATTGACATATCCAGCCTGTGTTGTGTTGTAGCTTAGTTTTTTCTTTTTTTCTTTTTTTCTCTGTGACACTATCTCTTAGATTTGTTTTTGAATAGTAACCGCTTAACTTAGACTAGCTCAGTTTTCTTTTTCTCTCAGTCACATTTTGTCTTAGCCTTGTTTTAAATTGTAATCGCTCTTGTCTTGTTTTCTCTTTTTCTCTTCTGAATTCTTGGATGGAATATGGGTGGGCAATATAAGCTGCGGCTTCAGCCATCACCCATTTCGGATAACTCACGTGGAATTGTATAGTAGAAGGAGTCTTTGTCTAATTTGACCTTGTTGTTATATTATACAGTTTCTTTTAACCTGTAATGTACTATCCGAAATAAATAAAATTCATTCATTCAAAAAAAAAAAAAACAACATACAGTATTTCAAGATGGTCTATTATTCATGTTTTGTTTGTTACTAGTTGCTCGTTTTGCAGTTCATCATAGTATACTTCACATAATATCTCCTCATAAATATTATTCATTTTCATCTGTGATTCGTTATTTGAAGTGCACTAGGCGTGTCCGCAAAAACAGACACTTCACCGATTGGTAATTCTTCTTTTAGATTTGATTGGCGGTTGGCAACCAGCTCACAGGTGCATTACCGCCACTGACTTGATTGTCATCACTCTATATCTTTGTATAAGGAGTTCTGAACAACAAAAAGTTATCCGATCTTGGACTGTGCCGCTCTCATTTGTGCTTCTGCTTCTTCTCTCGGTTACTGGAGGATGGCAAACAACTTAAAGGTGCATACCGCCACCTACTGTACAAGACTGTGTAATGGTCGCTTTTAAAGCGCCTTCTCTCTGACATTTGATTGGTCACTCGTTTATCGAGTCCGCCTCCTCCGGCGTCTGTTTGCCCTTGTTACTGTGGCAACGTCTGTTAGAGGTTACTAGTGCAACCCGTCACATAGACATGTAGAGATCATAGGAGTATCATAGGCGATCCTATGATCTTTTAGAGAGTCCCGTGGTCGTGGTTGCCAACCGCCAATCAAATCTAAAAGAAGAAGAAGACAGACAGCGATTTCTTGAATTATATATAGAGTGATGTAGTTACAGAGTGGATCTCTGAGTTTAGAGCAGCTGCCTATTCTCTTCCACAACTTTGCAAACCGGTCCAACCTTTATCAGTCGTACAGCATACACGATGGTAAGCAGAATGTTATTGAATCAATTATTTACAAACAAGTGTATAGTCCATAAGTATACGTTAGCTGTCATAGATGTGGTTAGCTATTAGCTTCCTCACAACGGCTGCTATCATCTTTTAATTTGGACATTTATTGTACAATGGAAACACGCGAACAGACATGAATAGTGAGATGCAGACTTGCGAAGTTGTCTTTAAAACTTCTGCAGCTGTGTTCAACCTGCTGTGGAAATTCCCCAAATAACGCCATGCTTGGGTTTGCGTTATCCGACCGGGGGGCTCACCAGAAAATGTCTTCTCAAGCCTCCAAAACTTCATCCATCCATCTTCTTCCGCTTAATCCTTTTCGGGTCGCAGGGTGGTGGTGGTGGTGGTGGGGGGGGGGGGGGGGCGCTGGAGCCTATCCCAGCACCTTGGGGCGAGAGGCAGGGTACACCCTGGACAGATCGCCAGTCCATCGCAGGGCCAACACAGAGAGACAGACAACCATTCACTCTCACAGTCATACCTAAGGACAATTTAGAATCCCCAGTTTGATGCCAATTAACCTAACTTGCATGTTTTTGGCCTGTGGGAGGAAACCGGAGAAATCCCGGAGTAAACCCACACAGACACAGGGAGAACATGCAAACTCCACACAGATCACTGTTGGTTGGGGGCCGGGATCAATCCCAGGATCCCCTGGCCAAGGGTGAGTTACTGTGCTGCCGCAGTGCTAACCACTCCTCCACTGCACTGCATTTAATGACGCCATGGCAGTGATACAACATAGTCCAGTAGGTGGCAGTAATGCACCTGTAAGCTGGTTGCCAACCGCCAATCAAATCTAAAAGAAGAAGAAAACTTCACAGATGATGGGTGTTTACATTGCTAGCTTGCTCGGATGTCTGTGGTGAGAAACCATGAGTAAATGACCCCAAAATCCCGATTCAGCTGAAGAGTTCCGGTCTTCCTGTCTGCTGGTGAGTGAGTTTCATTTTCTAACTAGTTTACTCTGCAATGGTGATAATTTTACTCCGGTGACAGCAGACTCACAAGGCAAACGTGCAACTGCACAAATTTGTGCATATTCGTGTCTTCCCATTCACTTTGTATTGATTCACGCTGCCCGTTCGCGTTTGGTGTGAAAACAAGAAGTTAAACTACTTTGATGAAAGGTGAACACATTTAAGCTGTCCAACGGCGACGAGTCCGCCTACAGGAGAGAGGTGGCCCAGCTGGCGTCCTGGTGCAGCAATAACAACCTGCAGCTGAACGCTCTGAAGACAGTGGAGATGATTGTAGACTTCAGGAAAGTCACTACTCCTCTGCCCCCCCTCACCCTCTCAGGCTCTCCCATCACCACTGCTGATTCCTTCCGCTTCCTAGGCACTACCATCACCAGGGACCTCAAATGGGAGCTGACCATCAGCTCACTCATCAAAAAAGCCCAGCAGAGGATGTTCTTCCTGCGGCAGCTGAGGAAGCTCAAGCTACCCACCAAGATGTTAGTGCAGTTCTACACAGCCATCATCGAGTCCATCCTCACCACCTCCATAACCGTGTGGTACGCAGGAGCCACTGCCAGGGACAGACTAAGGCTGCAGCGCGTCGTGCGCACTGCTGAGAAGGTGATCGGCTGCAAGCTCCCATCTCTCCAGGATCTGTACATCTCCAGGACCCGGAGGCGTGCTGGCCGGATCATAGCCGATCCCTCACACCCTGGTCACGTACTGTTTGCCCCCCTCCCCTCTGGTAGAAGACTTCGGTCCATCCAGACTAAAACCTCCCGTCACATGAACAGCTTCTTCCCCTCTGCCATTAGACTGCTGAACACTAAGTGACTCTCGTGCACCATGTACAGCAGCTCAACCAGACTCATGTCAATCATCACTGTTTTCTTCCTGCATTACCGACTGCACTATATAGTTCTCCACAGTATCTGCTGCTGGCTAATATATATTTTAACTGTTGACCAGTATCACTTAATCTTATCCTACACTTTATTACATGTATAGTTTATTTCTCTTATCTTATCATGTTTAATGTTGCAGCATTGTACCGAGACAAATTCCTAGTTTGTGTACTACATGAACAATGGCAATAAACCTGATTCTGATTCTGATTCTGATTCTGTCGGCTTTTTAATCTACACACATAATGCTTGCAGCTTTAGTTACAGCTATTTTTATAATTCACCCCATGGTGTGATTGACTTGAAAATTTTATTAAACCTATGTGGAGCAGCAAATGGTTTATTACTAAGCAGGTCGTCCAATAACTGGATAGTTCACGTTTCAAATCCCTCTCCCCAGACATCCTGCCGTTGTGTCCCTGGGTGTCAAGACACTTTACCTCAGAGAGGGTATGCGTATGATGTCACCAAATGGAACTCATGTCAGTTAAAAAACACTGAGTGGCAAAAATGAGTGGCAGCATTAGGGTGTATGCAGTAAAACACAAAAAATACACACATTATTCAGTCACAGCAGTACATAGAGTACAGTACCTGCTTGCATTGTGGAGAGCTGATCTTATCGTTCTATCTTGATTAATTGGCAAAAAAAAATTTCAATAATTAAAGGCTCTGAATCAGTTCTTCACTTACCATATGCTCCTTGGTCTTTACGCACACACCACTACAGTCAAGTAAATGGTGTGGCATTAACATCTAAAGTAAATAAATACTCTGTGCACTGCTGTGACTAAATATTTTGTGATTTTTATGTTTTGCTGCATACAAAATAAAGCTGTCGGAGATGCCATTGGTGCGGATTGGCAGCCACGCTTCTGTCAGTTTGCCCCAGGGCAGCTGTGGCTACTGTAGTAGCTTGCCACTACCAGCGTCTATGGAGTGAATGAATAATGTATCCATTGTAAAGCATCTATGAAATGCGCTATATAAATCTGATTATTATTATTACCACTTAATTTACAGAACTTTTTCATCATGAGAAACAGTTGTACTGTATTTCAAATTATGCCATCAAACTGTAATAATCAAGACAAAGCTCTACAATACTGTGTGAATATTAGACAATTTAATTCCATGTATATGAAAAAATGCACATTATGAGTCAAATAAGTTATGCTAATGGTTAGTGGAATTATTAAAATAAATGTGATTTTTTTTTCGGATACTAATCCCTACCTGTGCGTGCCCGTAGAAAGCAGGTGTAAGCAAGCACGTTGGCACTCATTCAGTGATGCCTGCCTTTGATCTTTGATGGTGTCATAGAGACTCCTATGAACTCTAGCGAGTCCTATGATCGTGAGTGATGCCTGCCTTTGATCTTTGATGATGTCCTATGATCATGAGTGATGCAGTCCAAGGACAAATAATTCTTTCACACATAAGGAGTCCTTCTTCTTCTTCTTTTTTTTTTTCCACAATATCTTTATTGAACCTTTTTTTTTTAACAAACATAATACAAACAATCAAACACTAACACTAAAGTACTACAAAAAAAAAAATGCACTAAAAAACACCAACAACCACCAACAAAATCAAATCTTCAACAATGCTCCTCTGTTTAGTCTAGACAATCCAATACATAAGTATACATATTATGTTCACCAGTTTGGAATTTACAAGGTCCACACACATTCACCTTCTTCTTCAAGAGTTATGTTTAAATTTTTTACATAATCAATAAAAGGTCTCCATATATTCTCAAACACAATTTCCTTTGATTTCAGTATATATGTTATTCTTTCTAATGGAAGGTTTGTTAACATCTGTCTTAACCACTGAGTCACATCTGGTCTATGAGTCTTTTTCCATAATAGTGCAATACATTTTTTGGCATTAAGCAAACAGGTCTATGAATGTTCTTTCACTTTTATTAAAATTATGCTTTTCTGGGTACAGACCCAACAAAAACAGTTTAGGATTCAATATGATTTGTTTTGAGATTATTTTTTCAATTGTTACCCTCACCTCTTCCCAAAACATTCTTATTAATCTACATTCCCATAAACAATGAAATAGAGTTCCTTTACTTTCCATGCACTTTGTGCATGTATCTGGTATGTTTTTGTTATATCTATTTAACTCCTCCGGTGTAACATACATCCGCATTAACCATTTGAAATGTATCAATTTAAGGCGTACATTTATTGATTTGGTTTGAGCTGCTTCTTCTTCTTCTTTTAGATTTTGATTGGCGGTTGGCAACCAGCTTACAGGTGCATTACCGCCACTGACTTGATTATCATCACTCTATATCTTTGTATAAGGAGTTCTGAACAACTCCTTATGTGTGGAAAAAATTATCTGTCCTTGGACTGTGTCCGAGCACAACCTCTCGAACATGTGACACTGTCTGTATAATGCAGGGGTGTCCAATCATGTGCCATGGAGGGCCAAGACCCTGCAGGCTTTACCTCCAACCAGTGTGTTCAGCACCAGATTTCACTGAACTTCCTCCCACTGATTGCTGATCAGTGAAAACACCTGCTGAAGCAACTGGGTAGAAGAGAAAACCTGCAGGGTCTTGGCCCTCCATGGCACATGATTGGACACCCCTGGTATAATGAGTCGTCATTCATAGGACATCATGCACACATCATAGGGACATCATAGGTGGTCTTGTGATCTTTGGTCGTGACACACACACAGACAGACACACAGACAGAGATTTCTTGAATTTATAGAGTGATATTTTATTAATTCCAGAGGGAGATTATAGGGCATCCACCTGGGTGGATGAGGCATCCACGGTGCAGCGCCAATCCCATCATTCTGTTCACACACATTCACACCTAAGGCCACTTTAGAGTCTCCAGTTAACCTAACTTGCACGTTTTTGGCCTGTGGGAGGAAACTGGAGTACCTGGAGTAAACCCACGCAGACATGGGGAGAACATGCAAACTCCACACAGAAGGGTCACTGATGATCAGGGAGTGGGATCGAACCCATGATGGTTAGTGAACCACTGCTCCACTGATAAATATAAAATATCACATTTATTAAGCGGAAGAAGATGGCTAGATTTTAATATGTTAACATGGAAGGAAAGTTAACACACAGAGCTACCAGAGGACCCCCCCCCCCACACACTGTAGCTTTCACTACCTACAGTAGCTGTGGCCTAGGGTCTCGAAACAGAGATAGGCGCTGCCTTATGCCTTTGGCATGGGACTAACTTAACTAACATTAACATATTATGTTAACGTGCTTAACACTAGATTCAGATTCACTTTTTTAATCCTCACAAGGATTTTCAGTATTTTGCATTATTGTAATTGCTTGTTTGTCCACAGGTTGGATGTATAAGAATTACATCCTTCTTGCTCATTGTGAATCCAAATAGTCACTGGGTTGTATTTACTTAATGCTACTAACAAAATCAATCAAACGTAATTAAATACAGAGGACTATATTCACCTTACATGTTGTTTACTTCTCTAGCCTCCCAAAAAGAAAGGAACAGCCAAAACGCCTGCAAAGCCAAAGCCACCCACAGTTATAAATGGCGTTACCAAGGAGGAGCTGTCCAAGGAGCAGGTCTGATTTTAAGTGTGATGAAGTGATTTATGTATTTGTTTTTATGCTGCTGCATTTTTGCTGAAACTAGTATTCATGCAAGCACCATGTCCATACAGCTGGGATCAACATTCCAGCAAGAATCAGAGATTTAGCCAAGACATCATGACTGTTAGAGGTGGGCAGAGGGTTACACACACATCCATGTCTTGCTTCTGCTGACTTTCATTTCGCTTCTCTCCAGAGCATACCTCCACCTCTCCAGGTTCTCTTCCACCTGCTCCCTACTCTCACTACAGATTACAATGTCGTCTACACACACGGTCCCTGGAGATTCCTGCCTGACCTCATCTATCAGCTTGTCCATCACCATGGCAAACAGGAAGGGACTCAGAGCTGATCCCTGATGTGATCCCACCCAGGGCTGGACTGGTAATCTGTCATACCGGGCATGCACATGTGGGCCGATGGGTCTTCATCAATATAATTATGTAACTACATCTTGGACCGCTGCTCCCTGGCCTTTGAAGTACTGACAGCAGCCCATTCGTTTATTTTCATTACTGATTGTCCAATCAAATCTCTTAACACACCTCTAACATCCCCACCCCTGCCTTCCCAGTGCACACCTGTGCCTTTCAAAGCTGTCTAGAGCAAGAAGAAGAAGAAGAAGCCACCTCTATTGTCATTCAGTCCATACAGCCAATTGTGTACAGTAGAACGAAATTACGTTTCTCCTATCTACAGTGTTAATCACATGTAGAATCTGAGGGGTCGCTGTCATGCAAGGCGCCGCCACAAACAACTTCTTCCCCCATTCTGTTATGCTGAGCACCAAGCTCGAAGGCGGGAAGTAATTGTGTGGCAGCAGAAGTGTTGGATGAAAATGGACAAATAAAAGTGGAGTTGAAAAGATTAGATGAAAAATGGAAATAGATGCCACTAAATTTATTAAAATAAAGGACATATTAGTCAGTTAAAAAAGCCCCACACAAAACTTTGTGTCAAACGTTTTACCCTACTAATTCCAATATAAAGTCAAACTTCTAGTAATTGAATGCAACATCAGGGTCCTCCCTGTCGCAACAGCCGGAAAGGTGAGGGGACAGGAGGAAGCCGCTGCAGCTCTTCCACAGATAACACACACCTCAACATCTCATAATGATGTATGACGCCAGCCTCAGCTTGAATATTCTGCAAAGTTATGAATAGTTTTTGAGTCTGTCTCAATTTATTCGGTAAGAGTAGTATTCATACCTGCAAACATTTAAGTTTCAAAGTACGTGAGGTTTCCACCTGGGGTGGGGGTTAGAAAATAGGCTTTTAAAAGCCTATAATATCACAGAAAATACTGCATCTTTGGTCATTTTATTTTTTATTTTTAATTTATGAGGAAAAACCTCACAAGTTTAAGGGAGTAAAGTCTCAGATGTATAAGAAAAAAGCCCTAAATTAGCACTAAACAGAAATTATGAGGAAAAAAAGTTGATTTAAATGGGAAAAAAAATCTTTCAAATTTACAAGGAAAAAGTAGTAAAATTAGAATAAAACTGCCATAAATTTAGGAGAAAAACCTCAAATGGTAGACTAAAGTCACATCTTAGTAACTTCTTCTTAAACTATTTTTGGGTAATTACTCTTATGTATGAGTAATAGATAACCACCTTTTACTTGTGTACAGTTTCAGACTACTCTACCACCTAAATTAGAGATTTTTTCATTGAAAATGTGGAATTGTTTTATGGGAATTTGGGGGAAAAAAATAAATTGTTTTTCGTGTAATTTTGCATTTTTTTCCTCATGAATTTAGTACATATTTTAAATAATATTACATCTTATAATATTAAATAATATTTTAAATAAACTAGTGCGTACCTGTGCATGCCCGTAGAAACCAAGTATAAGCAAGCACATCAGTCACCTGGAATTTGGGAGGAAACCGGAGCACCTGCAGAAAATCCACGCTTTGCTTGGCAATTTACACATTTGTAGTGCAGACTGCCATTCTTCAAGGTTACACATTTTCACTGTGTCAGCATCTCATGTAGATATCATAGGAACATCATAGGCGGTTCTATGACCTTTTAGCAAGTCCTTTAGTCGTGACACATAGACACACAGACAAATGGGCAATTATGACAAAATCATCACTCTATATATTATATATAATTCAAGAAATCTCTCTCAGTGTGTCTGTCTGTGTGTCACGACCATAGGACTCACTAAAACACCTTGCGACGTAAACAGTTTCCAGTAAGACCCTGCTTTGCCATGACTGTGAATAAGTCACAGGACCAGTCTTTGCAGCGCGTTGATGTTTTCTGCTCAACAGTTTTCCGCAGCCATGGCCAATTCTACGTTGCCGCGAGCAGAGTTGGCAGATCAAGCAGTCTTTGTATTCTTGCTCAAGATGAAGAAACAAAGCAAAAGCGTTGCTTTCTGAGCAATGTTGTTTGTAAAGAGATACTGACACAGTAAAAATGTGTAACCTTGAAGAATGCCAGTATACACTACGAATGTGTAAACTGCCAAGCAAAGCGCTGATTTTCTCTGGGTGCTCCGGTTTCCTCCCAAATTCCAAAACATGATCAGGATGTCCATTCACCACTGCTTGCTTACACCTGCTTTCTACGGACATGCACAGGTATGCACTAGTAATTATGAAAAATAGATAGTCATTTTCTTTCTTCCTTTTTCTTTCTTTCTTTCTTGCTTTCTTTCGTGTGGCACAGTCTCAAAGATTGATTCACTTTATTTCAAAAAATGGCCTAAAAGGGTTGTGTTACATCACACACAGAAGCGCAGGGATTCACTTGTCAAAAGGCAAAAGTGGGATAATTCTGACCTCTGTTAAGCCATTAAGTGTGATGGTTGAATGTTGCTACTTAGCAAATTGTTCATAGTTGACATGAAGCCATTAACAAAGCTTCTAATAGAAGAATTACAGTAGGCTGGTAATTACTCAAGTAACAGGAGTCAGAGTGGGAGGGTATGTAGCCCAGTACTCAACTTTACTGTTGTTTTGGGGGATGGCATAATACTTGTACATATTTAACTGGACCGTTTGTGCTGATGTTGTTTGACCCATCATGGTGGGCCACCTGGACCAAAAATGCCAGGGCGAATTTTTTTGTCCCAGTCCAGCCCTGAACCCACCCACACCTTGAGTCCATCTGTCACTCCTACAGCACACCTCACCACCATCTTGCTGTCCTCATACATGTCCTGCATCACCCTCATATACTTTTCTGCCACTCCTGACTTTCTCCTACAGTACCACACTTCCTCTCTTGGCACCCTATCAAATGCTTTCTCTAGATCCACCAAGACACAGTGCAGCTCCTTCTGACGTTCTCTAGACTTCTTCATCAACACTCTTAAAGCAAACATTGTATCTGTAGTACTCTTTCTTTGAGTAAAACCGTACTGCTGCTCACTGATTTTCATCTCTCTTCTTTACCTGGCTTCAGCATGTCTTTCCCATATCTCCATAGTGTGACTGATCAACTTTATGCCTCTGTAGTTACTACAGCTCTGAGCCCACACCTCCACAGCTATGTCATCTGGACCAGCTGCCTTTCCATTCTTCATCCTCTTCAAAGCTGCCCTCAATTCCGCCTTACTAATCCCTGGAACTTCCTGGTTCACTAGCTTTCCTTCATCCATCCTCCCCTCTCTCTCATTTTCTTCATTCATCAGCTGCTCAAAGTACTCCTTCCACCTTCTCAACGCACTCGTCACTAAATGTACTTATGTAAAAGTGCAGGTTTTTCTTTATAAATGTACTCAAGTGCAATTATGTGAAAATTTATTTATGTAACTTGTTACTACTCACCTCTGATGATCATTTCTTGGAAATATTACTTAGTAAAATATTTTCATTAGCACATCCTGTGTGTCAAACATGTTCAAGTATTGTAATCTGTAAATCCACACACATACCGTACATTGTGAAGACATGTCAAGCCTGTGGATGTTGTCAGATTAACCTCCAGAGTCATAGGCACTGTGACTCTTTTTGCATTCTGATTAGTCTAAATCAGTGATTTTTCAACCAGGGGAGAACGTTCACAAATGTCCCCACTAACATACTGCATATGCAAACGTCTGTATTTCAGCTGGAAGAACACGCTGTGCATCTTTGGGAGGAGCTGGACAGAGAGCGGGAGGAGAGAAACTACTTTCAGCTGGAGAGGGACAAGATTCACACATTTTGGAAGATTACAGAAAGAAAACTAGAGGAGGCTGAGGCTGAAGTGAAAAACATAGAGAAGGATATTGAAGAGGATGAGGGATGCCACCGAGTAGCAATTCAGGTAAATTTAACTCAACTGTGTTCACTTGTCTCTCTATTAAGGAAAATTGTGTTGGGTAACTAAACAAATATTTTTTAAAGTCTCATCAAATGCTTATTAACAATATTTGGTGTTGCTGACACTGTATGAGTACAAAACTCATGTTGCAATTGTAATATCATATATTGCAATAGTATCGTGTTGTGGCTTTTTACTCGTTAATAAATAGTCTCTTATAAATCTGGTGAAGGAATAATGAAAAATGAAACAACTGGATGCCTTTTCTGCACTTTATAATCTTTTGCAAAAGGGGAGATTTCAGCAGAAGTTGTGGGAGCGCTGAGCCTCGCTGGGGCGCTAACCTTGAGGCTAAGCTCTGTGTCTGGAACAGGACAAATTATCATGGAATAAAAACATGATATAAAGAATAAAATATGATGAGAAAGAAGTCACGATCATAATTGTCTTGTTCAACTCCTAATGTGATCTCATGAGTCACCTCTTTGCTGTGCTGACCTCACCAGACAGTGGGCACTTGGCGCCATCTAGTGGACTGAAAAGTCATGGTTTTATGAGTTTAGTATGCAACATTTATGTAATTTTAAAATAAAAATATCAATAATCGATGTATGTAAATCAGTATATCAGCACTCAAAATATTATGATACTACACTGTATCAATTTTCCCCAAACCCCCACTTGTGCCATGCTTGCTCATAAAGAATCATCTGATTTTTGGGGTCCTCTCTGCAACATTGGGTCTCATGCAATAACATATTAATTCAGATGCATCTCAATAAATTACAATGCCGTCAAAAAGCTGATTTACTTCAGTAATTCAGTTTACAGAGTGATATATTTCAAGTGCTTATTTCTTTTAATTTTGATGGTTATGGCTTATAACTCATGAAAACCTCAAATGGAGTTTCTCAAAAAATTAGAACATTGCATAAAATTAATTTTAAAAAATGGATTTTTAATAGGCATGTTGGCCGACTGCAAAGTATGTTGATGTACGTACTCAGTACTTAGTTGGGGCTCCTTTTGCATGCGGCATAACATGAAGGCGATCAGCCTGTGGCACTGCTGAGGTGTTATAAAAGGCCAGGTTGCTTTGATAGTGACCTTCAGCTCATCTGTATTGTTGGGTCTGGTGTCTTTTATCTTCCTCTTGACAATACCCCACAGATTCTCTCTGGGGTTTAGGTCAGGAGAGTTTGCTGGCCAATAAAACACAGTGATACCATGGTCATTAAACTAGGTATTGGTACTTTTGGCAATGTGGGCAGGTGCCAAGTCCTGCGAGAAAATGAAATCAGCATCTCCACAAAGCTTGTCAGCAGAGGGAAGCATGAAGTGCTCAGAAAATTTCCTGGTAGATGACTGCGCTGACTTTGGACTTAATAAAACACAGTGGACCAACACCAGTGAAAATCAGAATGATGTCCATGTATGTGTTTTGCATTGTGACAGTTGATAAGTCACTTACCAATCAGCCAGTCATCATATCATCATTTTTATTATTTTAATTTTAATTATAACTTGAATCAAAGTATAAAATCTTGCCAGTTAATTAAGTTTATAGGGTTTACACTCTTGTGCTTGATTCAGATAAAATATAGAGCCATTTAGTGAAAACTAGGGTTAGAATAACAGCAAACTACACAGAACTCTTACAACTGGTCTGGACCACTCATAAATTTTGTTAGAACCTGTGCTAAATTTCAAGATACTAACAGATTGGTGACTCCCACAAGATAACTTGATAGTGCATGACATTTATGAACTAATCTGTTAGTACTAACAGTTCTCGCATGAGGCCTGTTGTGTCTTCCAGTGTTAGGCATCTTTGGGTAACTGTGAACTCTTCTAAACACAGTTTAAAGTACAAGATTTAGTCAGTGTGAGGACTGTGTATTTGAAAGCTGGGTCATTCTACAAAGCGAAGCATATAAACGCATAGCCTGGGGATTGCAAAACAATTAGTAACACTGAAGTGACTGATTCTGCATACTGGCCTTTCCTGTAAATGAAATAATTCACTTTACTTTGTAATATACATTTCATTTTACTTTTCTGTCAGGTGTATAAGCAGAAGATGAAACACCTCCTTTGTGAGCACCAGAACACGATTTCTGAGTTGAAAGCAGATGGTTTAGTGTCCACTGAGACTGCACAGAAGGAGCATGAACAGTTGGAGGCAGAACTTCATAAGACAATGAACAGCATTAAAGTAGAGCTGCAGATGCTCAGCAGTAAAGACCTTGTGGAGGACCTTGAGCAGGTTTGTTTGTTTTTTCTTAGCCTGATATATTTTAACCATTATATGTGACAATACCTGAAATGCAAGTTTGGTTATTAACTCTATAGAAACACCATGAAAAAATGACTACAACAAGAAACAACTGCGAAAAGCAGCTTACAGGTAAAAATCCTTTTTTCTGAGCTGATTTCAATATCCTGTGCTGTCAGAAACTTAATCATTGTCATTCTTTTGTGTCTCCATCGGAATAGACATTGCAGCCAAGTATGAAAAAAAGATGCAGTTGCTGCGGAAAGAGCTGGAAAATGTGATGAAAAGCGAGATCTGTGACCGTGAACACAACTGGAACAGTCACATTGCTGCTCTCAAAGAAGGCCATAGCAAAACTGTCAAAGATGCTTATGAGATTCCTGCTTCCATGAAAGATATGGATAAAAGCGTTGAGCTCAAGGTAAGTCTATTGATTACTTTTTCTTTTCATGTTAAATTAGTCTCAATGCCTGATAAAACCAACCTGTTAGTGAACTTTTTCAGTCCTCTAATCCAAAGTTGTTGTTGTTGTTTTTTTAAAAAAAATTAAGATGGTATGTTTTCGTTTGCATGTTGCAGAACGAAATTAAAGAAAGGACAAAAAACCAGAAGGAGCTTGAAACAGAATTGGCCCCTATTTTGCAGAATAAAAAACCTCTTCCTGACATCATTTCAGAAGTCAAGGAAAAAAATAAAGGACTAGAAAAACAACTCAAACACTACCCAGAAAAAAAGGTAACGTTTGTGCATTTCATTAGCACATTGTAATACTAGAAAAGCACTCATAGAGTGCATACCTCCGCCAAGGCTCCTTCCGTTTGTCATGGATCACCTCCAAAATGTAATGGGTTTGTGTGTAGGCCTATAGCCACTTGTGGTGAAAATTGCATCAAAGTCTGTCCATCCGTTTTGTTGTATTGTTGCTAATACACTGTGAGAAGATAAGAGCCTTGGCTGAGGTATGCATTCTCAGATCATCACCAAAATATAATGGGCTCCTCTCTAGCCCAAGAACCACCTCTGGTAAAAATGTCATCCAAATCCATGCAATAGTTTTTGTGTAATCCTGCTGCACAAATACAAACAAAGCCCTTGGTGGAGGTATACACTCTCAGATCACCACCAAAATGTAATCATCTGTAGGATACCCCATTTCTGACAATCTCTGAAAATTTCATGAAAATGCGTCCATAACTTTTTGAGTTATCTTGCTAACAAACAAACAGACAGACAGACAAACCAACGCCGATGAAAACATAACCTCCTTGGCGGAGGTAATAACCTACAAATTACATGGTAACTGTGGTGTAAGTAGATCTAAGTACATTCTAAGAGTATAAGGACTATGTAAGTACCCTGTATGTGCATTAAAGTATACTTTCAGTATTCTTTGCTGGGATTCCATATCCCAAAAGCCAGTCTAGAAAGCTGGGGATCAGTCTAAGATCTCTGCCTTCAACTGCCAACCAATCCACATAACACTGGACCCCCACAATCCCTCCTGTTGGTGAGCCCATTGAAGGGTGGACCCATGTTGCTCATTTGAATTATTATTTGGGAGTTTTTCATGGGAATCTATTGGACTGCTGTGTGGAAGCTCTGGAGCTGAGAGAATAATTAAAAAAAAAAAAAAAAATTAAAGAACCCACATACTTTTTTGCTTTAGTTCTTTTTTTCCCCTCTGCCCAAGGTGCAGGTCTAGTAAAAAAAATCTTCTATGATTCTGTGATTGCAGTAGCAGCATAAATAGTCTCATTCCACAGCAGGAGAAACATAGGTGGATTGTGGTGTGAAGTTGGAGTCGGGAGCATGCAGCTCGTGTTTGGCTCTGCTGTATAGAGACGGTATCATTCATCAGTGTGGATGCTCATATCTTTATTCTTATAGTTGTTAATTAATATTGTTATCTTTATCATCAATGGTCTGGACAGGTCTTAAATGTATACAATGATCAAGCTTGGTTGGATGCATGTTTTCTTATCAGTTTGATGCAGTTTTGTGCAATTAGTAGAGAGCTTCAGTCCAAAATGCGTGAACCCTGACAGCACTATACTTGTCAATGAAGCCGGATAACGGCGATTAATTAGCCAAATTAGAGGCTTATCTTAAGGAAATCAAAGCTTGGGTGACTTGCAATTTCTTGCTGTTAAATTCAGATAAGACTGAATCCAGATTGGTAGCTGGTTCCAAAGGAGAGGAGCCTGATAGCTGAAAGCTCTGGCTCCCATTGTACTTTTAGAGATTCTAGGTATTACAAGCATTCCTGCATTTTGGCAGCATAGTGCTCTGTTAGGATGATCAGGTACTATCAACTCTTTTAAATAACAAGGGGTCTGATCATTTAGAGCTTTGTAAGTGAGGAGAAAGATTTTAAACTTAATTCTAAATTCTATGGGAAACCAATGAAGGGAGGCCAGAACAGGAGAGAGGTGATCTCTCTTTCTAGTACCTGTTAAAACTCTAGCTGCAGCATTTTGGATCAACTGAAGACTTTTTAGAGACATTTTAGAACAGCCTGCTAAAAAAGTTACAATAATCTAATCTAGAACTAACAAAAGTGTGGATTAGTTTCTCAGCATGAGACAAGATTGTCATGTGATCCTCGCTTTATTCCTAGTATTGTTTGTCTGATTAGGTTGATCCTGTTAGTTTCCTGTATGTATTTTGGGGGGGTTGTTTTCACTTGAGCCTCCCCTTTTCCCAGACACTGCCTCTATCTGCTCTCAGTCAGTTCAGCTGGGAGCAGTTAATCAATCAGGCCCCGCTCACTCAGTGATTCACACCTGTAGCTCATCTTTCTGTGTGTATTTAAGCACTGCCTGTCCACTATGTCTTCGCTGCACTGTTGAATGATTCCTCTGAAGTTTATTCGTCTACAGTTCTCCCTGATCTACTCCCATGTCCGCTGGGCGATGTCGGCCGTGGGATGCTTGCTTTAAGTTTTTGCTTGTTTATATTTTTGCCTGTTTGCACAGTTTTTTGGGACTTTGTTTCTTTGCTAATAAATGAGCCAACTCAATCCAGCGCGTGGGTCTGTCTCTCCTGCCCCGTAGGGGCATATATGACAGAACAGTACAGCCAGTGACAGAAGACCTAGCTGTTGTGTTGGCACATTTTTTTTTCACCTTTTTGTGTTTTTTACACTCACCTGTTGGAGTGCATTATGGATACTGCAGAACGGAGCTACTCCATGCGTCTCGGGCAGGAGTGCTGCCAAGCCCTAACGGAAATGGATGGGCTAATTTCCACGGCATGCACATATTCCACCCCGGAGGACGTTCAGTGGTATTTGGCTCTAGCGGAGGCAGCAGCTCGTCAATGCCCTCAGCTCTCGGAGCAAGCTGAGGGAGTCGAGCGGATCTCCCTTATGGTAGCGCTGCAGCGCGAGAACGGCGAAAGGGTGAGGAAGTCCCTGAATAAGCCTGGGCTCGCGCCAAAGAGAGAGTGCTCCCAGGGCTCTGCTGTGTCTGATTCTCGCCAGTCCTCAATGCCCACTCCCACTCCAACCAAGACAGCTCCAGCTCCACCTAAGCAACATCATCCTGCACCGGTTCGCTGGAGGAACGCCATATCCTCCTTGCCAGCAGCTCCCCTTTCATCGAGCGAGACAATCCCTGCAGCATCTTCTTCCTCTAGTTCTCTTTTGCCGGCTGTCACGTCAGCCTACTTATCCTTTCCGGCTGCTGCAAGTCCTGTCTCCTCGATGGCTTCTCCTGCTGCCCAGAAGTCCTCTGCGTTTTCTCCGGCCACACCCATCTCCATGACTCCAGGGGCAGTTCCTCCACATTCCATAGAGGGGCCCATGCCCACCACAACCATGGAGAGGGATGACTATTCTACCACTACAGCAGAAAACGTCAAAGACCGTGAGGACAAGCAAGTGTCATTTTATTCTCCTTTTATTGGTGATGAAATGCCTTGCCTGATTCCTGGGGGGGGCTCAGTAAGTGCAGTCCCCTGAGCTCTCCCCACCTGCTGCAGCAAGTAACTGCTCACCAACTCTCTCCTTGTCCTCTCTCTCGGTTCCTGAGCATCCGCCTGCCACGGAGCAGAGCCGCCGAACAATGGAGGAACCCGTGGCCCTGGAGGACCCAATTCCAGTTCCAGTGGTGAGCCAACCCCCAGCTGCCACGTCAGATGAGCAACCTGCGTGGGTTGCTCTGCCTGGGGGCGTTCAGACTGCAACGACCATTATGCCTGCTGCGGAGGCCACTGCAGCAGAGTCCATGACTGAGCTGGACCTCCCTGAGACCGGGCCTGAGACATCGTCATCGTCTGAATCGACGGAGTCCTGGACAGCGGTGGAGCTTGAGGTCAGACAAGTGCTCTCCCTTGTTTTTCTCTCCACTGTTTTGGAGAAGTCTTGCCTGGCTCTTGGTGAGGAGAGTTGGGTGCAGCCACTAGCTGCACCTGAGCTCACCTCACCGGGCTCTGCCACTGCCACTGCCAGCGACCCTGACTCTGTTTCTCTCCCTGTTATTTCTGAGCCTCCTCCCACGGTCGCCAGGGAAGATTCATCCATCCCAGATGTCTCCGTGGTTCCAGACTCGCCACTAGAAGTCGTCGTAGGTCCAGCTTCCCCTGCTGAGGTCATTGCTGGTGCAGCTTCCCCTCTGCATGAGGCTGTTATGTGGGTCCCGCCTCAGTCCAGGTCTCTGTGGGTGCTGCGTCCCACTCGGGGACCATCGTGGGTGCTGCGCCCCAGCTTGAAGCTGACATGGGTGCTGCTTTCCGATATGGGCCCCCCATCAGCACTACCCCCCACCCCGGGGTCCACCGGGGGTGTGGCATTGGCCCGGTTGGGGTCCACCAAGGGTGTGGCATTGGCCCGGCTGGGGTCCACCAAGGTTGCTGCAGAACTCCAGCCCAGAGTCGCCGTGGGTGCTGCCAAGCTCCTGCCCGGAGCCACCGCGGGTGCAACTTTTCCCAAGTCCAAGACCACTGAGGGCGTCGTGATCCTCTCCCCTCTTCACCCAGACGCCGTCGTGGTCCCCCTTCAACCTCTGCTTGACGCCGTTGGAGCCCCCCCTTCCTGCTCTGCCTGACGACGTCGGGGTTCCCCCTCCTCAGCTCTCCTCTCCAGTTTTGGGTCTCCCAATGGGGGAGCCGCCTCCCGGGCTGCCTCTTCGGGTTCGGTGGCTGAAGCACTCGGGCCGGCCACCAGAGAGACTGAGCCGCTGGGTCAGGTGGTCCATGTTCTCCAGCAGGCCACCTGACTTGTACCACCTGGCTGTCCGGCTGGCCTGGGACTTTGGCAGGCCACCTGACCTGGTTCACCTGGCCGTCCGCTGGGCCTGGGACTTTGGGCGGTCCCCTGATCTTTAGAGCTCCGTGGGCCAGGGGCTGTTATTCTGTGTTTCTCTGGTGGGGGCCCAGGAGTTGGGCGTTGTGCAGGTGTGGGTCTTGAGCATGTTCGTGTTTTCCCTCCTAGCCTGTTCCCACCACCTCCCTCCCAGGGTGGTTTTTTGATGTACCTATTTCTCTCGGGGGGGGGGGGGTCTTTTGGGTGTTACCTGGGGGTGTCTGGTACCCACACCATAAAGGGGGGGGGGCTCTGTCATGTATCTGAGCTCAGGCTTTCTCTGAGCTCAGATCCTCACTTTATTCCTAGTATTGTTTGTCTGATTAGGTTGATCCTGTTAGTTTCCTGTATGAATTTTTGGGTTTGTTTTCACTTGAGCCTCCCCTTTTCCCAGACACTGCCTCTATCTGCTCTGTCAGTTCAGCTGGGAGCAGTTAATCAATCAGGCCCTGCTCTCTCAATGATTCACACCTGCAGCTCATCTTTCTGTGTGTATTTAAGCACTGCCTGTCCGCTATGTCTCCGCTTCACTGTTGAATGAATCCTCTGAAGTTTATTCGTCTACTCCCATGTCCACTGGGTGATGTCGGCCCAGGGACACTTGCTGTAAGTTTTTGCTTGTTTATATTTTTGCCTGTTTGCACAGTTTTTTGGGACTTTATGTTTCTTTGCTTTTTGTCAGGTCAGGCATTGGCTTGCTTGCTACCGGATAACCATGAAAACCAGTACTACCTGTCTCATGGGTCGGGCCGTCGGCGACTCAACCGGCATCCCCGCCCTTCCGAGGGCATGGAGGGTGA